>JAEMWC010002136.1:32500-58927 GCA_016490735.1 Pachyseris speciosa | reverse complement strand
TACCATGTGTATGCAATTGAAGCACTTTGACGAAAGACGGGAGGCGATTCTTCTTGCATTCTGAAGACAGTGCCGTTTTTTCAGCATTCCTTTTCGACCAGTTAGAGAAGACATATTACAAGATGCAAAGCATCTAGCCTCCTTCGCAGCCGTTGTTTGTGTCGGTCCTATTCTCCCTCCCCACCAACGTTTGCTGAACCGAGCCGAATTCCTATTGAGTCTGAGTATCCAATCAGGAGAGAATAGAACGGACACAAACAACGGCCACGGGAACTTAGCTACCGAAATTTAAAAGCCGCTATGTGATTGGTCGGTTCCTGGAATGGAATGTTCGGCTCGGTTCAGCAGACGTTGGTGGGGAGGGAAAGTAGTAGTAGTAGGAGTAGGAGGGAAAGCATCTCGCAACGCTACGAAAAGTAGAATTCTATAGAGCACCTTTCTCGCAACTGGCAACACAATTTTTCTTTGCAAGACATGTTGCAATAGGATGAAAAATGTGGAGTTTCGCCCTTAACTTGTCTCACAACGGTGCTGTGTTACAAGTTGTAGGAAAAAATGCTTCGCGCAAAATTCAATGTGTAAATAAGAACGCACTGAAAAGAATGGGATTTCCATCTGTTTCACAATTGTGTTTTTTTAGCTTTGAAATTTACTCTACCGCTCATTGTTTACAGGACAATCAGGCTGATTCTTTACATTGGAGGACCCGCCGTTTTTTGCTTTTCCACTTTCTTTTCTTTTTCTTTTTTCGTTTTCAGTTACATTCAGCGCAATGAAAATGAGACATTCAACCTGGTACTTACCCTCAGTTTCACCTGATATGTGCGTGCTTGAACGATATCTGGAAAAAGTGGAACAACTTCAACTATTGACAGAATATAAGCTATGTTACTATTCAACACATTGGGACAATGTCCAAATATGGTCATAGCGAGTCCATCATTCGTCGTGCGTACTCGGCAGATATCCTGCGATATACATAATTTTGTTTGTCGCGGAGAAAAATGGCGGTATTTTTGTTTTTGCAATACTGAAACGCAGAAAATTGTGGTTTGTCATTAATTTGTTGAATAATAAAACAATTATTCTGTTCAATCTTTCGGAATATCGCCTGATTTTTAGCGAGCTCGGCATAAGTATCAGGCGATATTCCGCACGATTTCGCAGGGTAATTGTTGCAGGTTAGACTGAAATTAAAAGGGCACACAGTGCCAGTGACTATTCTCACTACATGGTTAAATTTACACAGCATGCTCCACGCCCATTCTAGCTATTCCCCAGGGTTTTCTCCTATCCTAATTAAGTGATCTCTCGCGGTATCTCTGTTGTGTGTCGCGGCTTGGTTTTCCCTGTTTGGTTTTTCTCGCCGACGTCGCCAACGCCGAAAACCCCAACGGCCCCTTCCTTAAGATAAGATGAATGCAGTTTGCTTTGTGGTAAGGTATGTGTTTCTTTCACACACAAGCTCCGAACGCTCCTCCGCAGGATCAGCTCCAGGCTTTGGTTGCTCCTCCTGCCCCTCAAGCTCAACCGGCGCAAGACGCAGCTCAACCCGCTGCTGAAGAACCTGAGGTATTTACTTTCATTTTAATATTTCCGTTCCTTTTTGCTTTATTGTGTTGCTTTGCACGTTGGCCGAACTTTTTATGATTACGAGCGCTTGTCGCCCGAGCAACGTATAGCCGGATGTCAGTTGTTTCGTTAGCCTTCGTGGCTTGTGAAACGTAGACAAGTGTTTTGTTTTTCCTGTTTGATTTACGTTGGCGCTTGTCTCTTGAGCATTGTATGGTCAAAATGTCAGTTATTTACGTTAGCCTTCATGGCTTGTGAAAAGTAGATAAATGTTTTTATTTTTTCTATTTGATTTTCGTTTGGCGCTGATTGTCTCTTTAGCAACGTATTGTCGGAATGTCGGTTGTTTTACGTTAGCTTAGCCTTCGTGGCCTGCTAAAAGACAATAAGTATTTGGTTTTCCTACTTGGTTTGCGTCGTTACCTGTCACTTCAGCAACCGATAGACGGATTGTCATTTGTTTACGTTAGCCTTGGTTAACGTTAGCCTTGGTGGCTTGTAAAACGTGGATCAGTGCTTAGCTTGGTTTTCCTGTTTGTTACGTTGCCGCTCGCCGTTTTGGAAAAGTGTAAAACGCCTTTTCAGTAATTTACGCTAGCTTTTCCTGGCTTCTCCAACGTAACGGGGTGTTTGTTCTGTTTTTGTTGAGCGTTGGGGTTTTGTCGAAATTGTATAGTCGGAATGTCAGTCGTTTTGCGTTGGCCTTTTGGTCTTGTACACACGTAACGTACACACGCTTAACAACCAACCCGCAACCGAGCGTCTATTTTAGTTAGCCTTTGTGGCTAGTTAAATGTCCATGAATTATTGTTTTTCGCTCTTGCTATATTCAAGCGTCTTGTTTTTGTGTTTGTCTGTTGTTGGTTCTGTTTTCGAATTGTTTTTGCTACGTGCTTAGGTTATATTTACTTGCATATTTAATTTTCACACAAGTTGTTTATTATTTGTAATATTCGCTGGTGTGCTTTTCGTTCCCATCAAAATATTTGTTTGTCCTCTTGCCAGGTTAGGCCACCCCTGATGAAATTACTGCAATTCAGAGGGAGATTGGTGCTGTTAAAAACCCGAGCTTGATCAAAAAGACCGTCCATAATGCCCTCCAGACTTTGAAGTATCTCATTACCCGTCCCGCGGGCATTTTTGATGCGCACGCCGTCATCGTAGTGCTGGAGCACTTGGTTGACGTAGCAAGAGAAAAAAATGATGCCCAGGCATCCAGGCTACAATTCTATCCTGAAGCCGACCAGACCCTCTCGTCGCATGCTTCTTTTCAGCCAGTCCTCTTTAAACTTCTAAAGTCCTTGAACATATTATTCACCTTGATCAGACCTGTTCTGTCCCGGGGCGTTCTATTTTTTCCAATGTTACTTTGTTGTGCGATGTCTTTGATTACATTGAGCAAACGGATGAAACTGCCATTTTGGTTAGTTTAGATCAGGAGAAGGTCTTTGATCGAGTTAATCACTCTTTCCTGCTTGAATTGCTTTTTATTTTTGGTTTTGGATTTTCGTTGGATTTTTACGTTTTATAATGGTACCTTTATGCAAATTATTTTAAATGATTGGCTCACGGATAAGATCCCTCTTAACCGTGGTGTGCGGCAAGATGACCCATTATCGCCCCTTGTTTATTTTATTTGTGTTGAAGCTTTAGGGTCTTTAATTCGCGTAGTTCGGAGGTTAGGGGTTTTCTTTTGCCCGGGGCGGGTGGTCGTCGCGCAAAGGTTCGTCTTTATGCTGATGACACCACTACTATCATCAAGGATCTTCCGTCTTTTTTTAATCTTTTTTATTGTATCGATGTTTATGAGCGTGGCTCAGGTGCTAAATTGAACTGACAGGTCTAAAACTGAGGCCACGTGGCTAGGTGCTTGGAGGTCCCGTTCGGATGAGCTCCTGGGTCAGAAAGATGAAGATTCTTGGGGTAGTTTTTGGTGTCGTTCCTACCGAGCCGAACAATTGGCAACCCAAATTGAATAAGCTTGAGAAGTCCCTTAACCCCTGGAAGGCTAGATCCTTGCCCTTCCCTGGTAAGGTCCTTGTTGTCAATACTCCTGGGTTAAGTAAATTTGTTTACCTGGCCAGAGTTCTTACTCTGCCGGAGTGGGTCCCGTTTGCGCGGGTTAAGAGCCTTATTTGGCCCTTCCTCTGGGGTAGCAAAGTTGAAACTGTTGCGCACAGTTGCTACCTTGGTCTTAAGGCCTGCGGCGTTGGTTTAATTAACTTGAAATTGAAGTGTACGTGAAGGCTCTGCAATTGGCGGGGATGGTTTCTATCCTTCGATCCTCTTGTCTAAGTATTTCATTGGCAGGCGTTTGTCTTTCCTTCGTCCTCAATGGTCTCATCTTAGTAATAATCTCTCCCCCAGCGCAGCTTTCCCGACTTTTTTCTATTGCTCTAGTCTTGATACTTTGGCTCTTGTTCGTGATTGTGATCTTTCTTCTAAAGCTGTCTATAAGAAACTGCTTGCTATTTCTTCATCTCCGCCAATTCTCCTGCGTTTTTGGACCCAAGTCTCTGGACCGGGGTTTTCGCTTAGTGATCACTGGTCTCTTGTCCGTGACTCGTTTACTGAGAGTTTCAAGAATGATTTGTCCTGGCTTATTACGTGCTGTTAAAGTCCGTGACTCCTTGCATAATTGGGGGTACATTAATTCTGCGATCTGTGCCTCTTGTCCTCGCTAGAGACCATTGATCACTGTTTTTTTAAATTGTGTTGGAGTCAAGCGTGTTTGGAACTCTTTTTCTCTAATGTTAACCTCGGTGCTGGGTATTCATGCGATTTACTCCCAATTAATTTTATTTTCGTTTTCTTTTATCGCAGGCCCTCTGTTTCTGCTAAGAGCGCTCGCATTGCGCGTTTTCTTGTGAAATCCATCCTCTATGGTATATGGACCTTTCGTAATAAGGCCACGGTTTATAATGGTTCTGGAGATTATCGCGCTATTATCCGATATGTCCTCTCGGAGATTAAGCGTAGGATTTCTCTTGACTTCCTTGGATTGTCTGACTCTCTCTTTTTTGATTCATTGGTTGTTCTCCGCTTTTGTACTGCAGAGGATGGATTTCTACGTTTGCATATTTAGTTATATATTTAGTCTTTTCTCAGTATTTGCCGTGCGCTGTTGGTGGTCCGCCTCATCAACGATCCTATTTAGGGATTTTGTTAGCCTCGCGTTTCAAGGCCTTTTTTCAGGAACTTTGCTTTGTTGGGGAACGCTTACTCCGGATTTACTCGGAGGGATTTTGTATATAGCTACTTATCTGCGATTTTATTTTGTATATAGTGTATATATGTGTTTTTTAGGGCGGTTTCGGCCTGGCCGTGGCTTGTTTTCTCCCTGGGCCCCTTCCGCCTGTTTGTATATATTGCTGTCTTGTCCTTTAGGTTAGATCACGTAGTTGTCTAGGTAGTTAGCAGTCTCCTTTTTTTTTCTTTTCTTATAGACTTTGTAACCCTTTTTGTGGAGATCCTTGATCTCGGTTTGTGAATAAAGAAAAACTCTCGTCATGCCCCTTACTGTAGAGCCCACGAAGCACGCATGTGCCATAACGAACGTTTTCTAAATCACTGGATTAAGGACTGCCCGTTTACTCTTGACTACATCACCGACCTGCCTCGTTACCTCGAACACAACCACTTCCAGACTACTATAGATGACAAGAACGGCTGCGATCACATTTCGTTACACCCCTCTAGCCGCACCTTTTTCGGTATGCAATGGAAAGGTTATTATTTCGCCTACACCACTATTCCCTTGGGATGGAAAACCAGTGCATATATTTACAACACTGTTGGCATGGCTGCTCTAGCCACATGAGGTCTCTTGGCGTTCCTTGCTCACAACATATCGATGATAGCCACCTTGGTCAGCTTCGCCCTCGTGCAAGGTCCTCACAAACTTTTCGAACTTCCAGCTTGCAGAAATGGGGACTTTTATCGCGTGTACTATCCCCTGGAGTTAGTCTATTTCTTGAGCATCGTCACATCAAAGTAAAATTCCTGGGGTACATCTGTCAATCTGACATCCAGGCTTTTACGCTACCCAGAGAAAAGGTTTTAAAGTTTGCTACTCTTAAAAGATTCCATCCTGAATAGCACGACTGTGTCCCTTAAGAAGTTGCAGAAGTTTGCCGGGAAGACAACCTCCTTTTCCCTTTCGGTTTTGCTTTTTTTTTTTTTCCACGTTTTTTTATTGTATTTACAATTACACATTTACAAGTCATTTTACAAAGAATTAAATAAATTTTCGTTTACATGTAACAATGACACCATACTGTACGAACTACGTTGTTTTACACAATGAGTCATCATAATTTATACTTGCTACTTGTTTTACTGATGCATACTTGCCTTGATAATGTTAATAACACAGATTTCTACTTTAGTTAGCAACTGATCATATTTCCTCAAACCTCTTCCATTTTTTTTGGAAGAGATTCATTTGATTTAATTTGATTTAATTTGATTTAATTTGAAATAACGTGTTTTTCTGTCTCATATTTATGGATCAAAATTCTCCTAAAACGACTTAAGGAAGGTTTGAGTACTTTACATCGACCAGACCACAAACATGATTTTCCTAGAATTAATATATAATTAATTAGATCCAACTCCTCCATTAAGAGCCCTATTATAACATCACAATAGGCGAGCGAGAGACCTCCGCAACTCTTCAGTTTGTTTAAAATGTTATCATTAACCTCATTCCAAAAAGCGTTCGAAAAAGAACAATCAAACATGATATGGGATATAGTTTCTGTCGCCTGATGGCAAAAAGAGCAGTCGGGATTGAAATGTAACCTATTTTACATAGCTGGTCATTCGTATACAGGATGGAGTTTAATACTTTATACTGAAAGAAGCGTAAGTAAGGTTCATTAGCCACCCTCACTGGCAACAAAAAAGCTACTGAAACTTGCTGATCTTCTAAGTTAAATTCTTCTCTCAACTTAGCCCATTTGCTTGGCTTTTCCAATTTTTGTTTTATAAGAAAGCAATAATAGTCGTGACATTTAAAATTTTCTAAATCAAAGATGACCTTAAAATTGGGTAAGTTGACCCGCAGTCTCAAAGGAACGGATTTCCTGAGACCAGTCCATACAAGAAAGTTTGATTTTGTCAAACCTGTACTTCGACAACGTTAAAAGACTCAATGTTTGACATATTGTAAAGCAGATCATTTGTGTATTTTATATGCTTATCGAAATACAGTTTATAAAACACACTTTTACCATCAATTTTTTATCTCTTTGTTGTTCCATAAAATGTATTTGTACACGTTGTTGGGATCTTCAATTTCTCTTATATTTGACCACCATATTAATAATTCTTCATAAAAGGATGTTGAAACGCATACTTGATTTGCCTCATAATTACACTGAAATAAAAAAAGACCCCCTTGGCTCTCCAAAAAGTAGTCAAGGTAAGATTTCCAAAAACCCGATGAATCTTCGTTGGTAATTCGTTTTAACCAGCTCAACCTCAATGCTTTTACCATGGTTTCATAGTCTACCATTCTAAGGCCACCTTGGTCGTAAGGTGCATAAGTTGAACGTCGGATGACTTTGTCTTTTCCGTTCCATAAAAACTGGAATAATAGGTTGTTCAATTCTTTTATGATCTTAGACGGAGTGCAAATCACAGAGCTAGGATATATCAATATAGGAAGAAGAATTGCTTTTATAATGTTTACCTTTCCATGAATTGACAAACCTCTTGACTTCCATAAATTTATTAAATTCTTAATTTTTTCAACCTTTGTTTAAAGTTTTTGTCAACTTGAAGCTGTACATCATATGTAATAAAAATTCCTAAAAATTTAACACATGTTTTCCACTCAACCCCAAGTGGTTGATCGTCACAGCTCTGAAGGGACCCAACCCACATTGCTTCCGTTTTCGTGACGTTAAGTTTTAGCCCTGAAGCTTTCTCAAAACGTTCAAGTATTTTAAACAGAGCTCTAGCCGAATCCAAATCTGATAAAACAGCAGTTGTGTCATCAGCAAACTGCAGCAATTTAGTTTCCAAATCATTTATTGTTATTCCTTTGATACTCTGTTGGTTTCTGATACTTATCGCCAGAGTTTCAACTGCAGTCACAAACTTTCGGTTCTGGCTGCTAAGCCTTTTACCAATTGTGTTTACCAGGCCATCTCAGCAGCTTCAAAAACCTCTAGAGCTATCAATGTTTCTTCCACTTTGAAGCAAGAACTCTTGCATTGGCGTTTTCTTGATAACTGGAATGGCCATCTTCCTTGGAAAGATGAAAAACACGTCTCCATCACTCTTTTCTCTGATGCATCAGATGTTGGCTGGGGCGGTGTGGTTAAGGTCCCCGAGAGGGAGGAGAAAACGTTACGAGGATACTGGGATGATGATACCCGAAAACTCCCTATAGCGGTCAGGGAGGCACAAGCACTGCTGCACACCTTGGAAAGTGTTCGAGAAAAGATCGCCAATTCCAGGGTAGACTGCTTCATCGATAATAACAGCGCCTCTGTTAATGGCCGAAATGGTGGTAGTGTTTGCATGTATTTGCGGAATAACATAAATTACCAGATCCGTGACGATTTATGTGATGACCAACTTGAATGTGTTGTCATCGAAATTATTAGACCCCACTCCATACCTTTCTTCGTTAATACGTGGTATAAACCCCCAAACTCTCCCCATGATATCTTTCGGCATTTTGAGTCTCTAGTCGATAAAGTGGACTCTGAACAGAAAGACTTTCACCTTCTGGGTGATCTAAACTGTAATATGCATGACGGATTAAATAATCATAACTCATCTACTTTAGCGAGCATACTTGATATATATGGACTGAGCGAATTGATCTCCGAACCGACTAGAATTACACCCACTTCGAGAACCTTGATTGATCTTGTATAACTAATTCGCCCGAAAAAATATCAAACTCTGGTGTAGTTCATCTCGGTATCAGCGACCATTCTCTGGTCTTCATGACCCTTAAAATCTGCTATGAGCGAACTGGTAGTCATCGCACGATTGAGACACGCGTTTTTAAAAATTTTAACCACCACCACCTCCTCAACGATGTTGCACAACAGCCATGGAATAGGGTATTTTCAGAGACAAATCCAGAAGCGATGTGGGATGTTTGGAAAAATTTATTTATGGAAGTAGTTGATAAGCATACCCCACTTCAAAGTAAACGGGTCTCCAATAAACACTCCCCGTGGATGACACGTGAACTGACTCGCAAAATCTATAAACGGAATTATATGAAGAAAATTGCTATTCAAGAAAATAACACGATGGCTGGGAACGATGTAAGCAAGCTCGAAATGAAGTAAACAATGCCATTAAATCGGCAAAGAAACAGTATTTTATGTATAGCTTGGAAGTGAATAAAAAGAATCCCCGAAAAACATGGTCGCTGATTGACGACCTAAGTTCACGCAAATGTGGCAGAGCACGAAATATTTCCGAAATTAAGGTAAACAATGAACCTATTACTTCTGCGGATGAAATGGCAGAATCTTTTAACGACTATTTTGCAACTATTGGATCAAATTTGGCAAGTGAAATGCAGCCGTCAACCATTGAGCCAGAATTCTATCTACAACCCACGGATACAATATTTTCTCTTAAAGCTCCAGCGCTTGCACGGTATGCAGGCTTTTGAACCAGCTAGACGCAAAAAAAGCCACTGGGTTAGATAGAATTCCCTGTAAACTCTTAAAACTTTCTAGTATGTCGGGCCGTCCTTAGCATACATTTTTAAGAGCTGTATAGTTGCTGAAATCTTTCCAAACGAGTGGAAAATTGTCAAAGTTACACCTCTCTTTAAGAAAGGATCCAAGCGTGAACTAGGGAACTATCGACCAATATCAGTATTGCCACTCGTCTAAAAAATTTTCGAAAAAATTATCATCAACTTTATGATTACCTTCAGGATAATAGCCTCTTGAATAAGTACCAATCTGGCTTTCGATCAATGCATAGCACGCTAACAGCGTTGCTTGAGACAACGAATAACTGGTCGATTAATATTGACAACGGTCTCTTGCATGGCGTGCTATTTATTGATCTTAAAAAGGCCTTTGATACGATCGATCATGAAATAATTTTGCGGAAACTTGTGAACTACGGAGTTGATCTAAATGCTTTACGATTTTTTGCGTCCTACTTATACATACATACATACTTACTTATCCTCTCCCCGTCGAGGCTTTTCAGGGATAGTTTACAATGCTTCTCTAGGGTGAGATCTGTTCTGCGTCCTACTTATACATACATACATACTTACTTATCCTCTCCCCGTCGAGGCTTTTCAGGGATAGTTTACAATGCTTCTCTAGGGTGAGATCTGTAAAGGCGCCTCTGGCTGCCGCTATCAGTCCATATTTGATCTCACCCAGCCACCCAACCCACACATGAAAGTCAAAGACAGATGAAAGGTAGAGATAGACCACTACACTGGGAACTACGTCCCCTACTCTTATCGAACAGTGTGTGGGTTCTTTAACGTCCCACAGATTATTAGGTACAAGTGTTGTGAGACGGGACCTGCGGTTTATCGTCCTAGAAAAGACTAGAGAAGACTAGAAAGTCTAACCATTTGCAGATGTTATTACAAAGGCAGCACTTTTCTCCTCAATTATTTAAAGACCCTAAGTGTTGGTCCGGCCGGGGTTTGAACCCGCGACCTCCCGCACGCTAGTCCGGTGCTCTACCACTGAGCTAACCGGTCGGCGGTTTATGTAATAGATCCCAAAAATGCAGTGTCAACGGAGCGTTATCCAGTGGAAGTAAATTAACCTCCGGGGTTCCCCAGGGAAGTATACTGGGACCTTTCCTCTTTCTAATAATTATATATAAATGATCTTTCTAATTGCCTTGATATATCCTGCGCAACAAGAGACCATGTTGGCCTTTACTCGGCCTTTTCGCAAAAGGCAATAAGAAATTGCAATTTGCTACTTCACTGATTCACCTGCACGATTGTAATATCATGACAAAGTTAGAATAACAAGATCTGAATTCCTTTCCATATTTTATTTTCACTATTGCATCATGTTCATCATGAGCAGATAGTAGCACTGCCTTCTCTAATACAACACATTCTTCAAGTACAGTCAACACTGCTTGTGTTATGGATGCCTAGAAAACGATGACCCAAAACACGATAGAAAACCGACTAAGTAGAAAACAACGACCCATAAAAACAATGAATGATTAGTGGCTTTTGTCTGCTTTTGATCCCAGGAGTTTGTTTCCTCATATAGGTCCGCTAGCTTGCACTAAAGACCACTGATTACAGAACGCAGGATTTTTTGGAATAAACGTTATTGGAATCTCGGTGAAACTGCAGCCAGTTCTATAGTTGGATTTCACGTCACGCAATTTAAAGATATAATCGCTTATCATTCAAAAGTAATGTCAAGAAATTGAGATATTGTACAAAAATAGTAAATAAACTACCTGTAAAAGTCTCAGGAGTGTGTGATATCCCGTACTTCAGCAAAACGTACCCCTCAAAATTACAGCGGTTTAGCATGTACATGGTATGTAGAAGCCACGGGCACGATGTTCAGTTAGGCTATGTTAAAACCTTTCGTCTCGCTGTTGAACTTGCAAACAATCCTATTGACACTTCTTCCTACATATTAGTTGTTCACACAAGTTGTAAACACAAGCTGAATCGTCATTTTAGCGTTCGTGATGTTAACATGCTGTAACATGGCGGCCTTCGGCGGTCTTGTTTTGTGCAACATCGTCCTCAGGGCCTAGGTACTGTTAAATTTAGCTTGCGCTTGCTCAGAAACGCCGGACGTGAGCTTTGTGGATGAAACACGACGACAAAGAATAAAACAACAAAGAAGAACGAACGACATTTTGAAACTGGGCCGACTTCCGGCCGAGTAAAAATGTTTGCCGACGATACTAACATCACCGTCCCTGGTTGCACGTTTGCCGAACTCGAACAGGCAACCAATTCTGAACTTACCGATCTTTGTAGCTGGCTAAAAGTAAATAAGCTTATTCTAAACATCGCGAAAACTGAGTTTATGGTGATTAGTTCTCGTCAGAAGTTCCTTGCAGAGAATTGTAGTGAACTTGATATCCAATTAGAAAATCAACCAATTAGCAGGGTTGAGCATGCCAATATTGATGACCGACTTTCATGGTCCAATCACGTTAGAGAACTATGCAGAAAGATATCCTCGGCAATCGGTGCCCTGAGGCGCATTAGGTCCCTCATTTCTCAATCCACTGCAGTACAAATATATAACGTTTTAATCCAACCTAATTTCGATTACTGTGCCCCCGTTTGGGATGGGTTGAGTTCTTATCTATGTGAGAAACTACAAAAACTGCAAAACCGAGCTGCTAGGGTTATTCTGCAAAACTGCGAGGTAAATTCAAGCCCGCTTCTTGAAACATTGAAGTGGGACCAGCTATCATTAAGAAGAAAGTTAGCTGGGTTAGCCCCAGTGTACTTGCATGAATTATTCAGTGAGCGACATACAGACTATGACTTGTGTGATTCTTTCCGTAAGTTAAACTTACCCAAGCCGCGTACTAACTATTTGAAACGTAGTTTTAGCTATAGCGGTGCCTTACTGTGGAATTCTCTTCCTGAAAGTATTAGAGCGATCAGATCAATTGGGCAGTTTAAGAAGGAAATCAACCGCGCACTTGAAACATTGGATTCCACTCGGCAATCTTGTAAATCAGTTTTTATAGTTATTTTGATTTTTGCAAATGATTGTAATTAAAATACCATTGTTATTACTGAAGATTTTTAACAGAGTTTAAATAAAGAATTACTACTACTTACTACTACCAGCTTTCTCAGATGCCAACCTTGTCCTCTGTCATGAAGGACATCTTTTTCCTTACCTTAAAATTTAACCTGGCACTGAAAATCTTTTTTGTTCCTTCGAAAGAGAAACCGGCTGATTTACCGTCTCGCTCCCTATCTGATGCAGATTGCAAACTCAGCCCACTCGCCAGGAAACTGGTGGATCAGGCATTTGGCCCTCACTCGGTAGACCTAATGGCCCTGTCCTCAAACGTACAGTGTAATTCTAAGGGCCAGCCTCTTCGTTATTTCTCCCCTTTACCCAATTCAGGTTCGTCTGGTACAAATCTTTTCGCCCAGTGATTGATTGACCTCTTTGAAAACACATACGTTTTCCGTCCTTTTCTTTTGGAAGGATATTTGATAAATTTTGTCCTCACAGCCTTGCCCCGTTACTTTTGTTGTGCTTGACCTATGCCCCAAGCGTTGCTCAGGTTTGGTTCTAAAGGTCAAAAGGACATTCATCTTTTCCCTAACTCAAATCAATCCGGATACTTTACTCCTCGCGCTTTGCAGTGGGATCTTTGGGTATTCAGGATTTTATCTTCAGATTAAGCAGATTTCGTTTCCCTCTTGTTTCGATCTTAAGGTTATTCCCTCAGTACCGCGCCTTTGGTACCCTGCTGTCCAGTGCCCAGAGTGCCTCTACCCTAATGATCTCAACTTTTCCTTTTGCCAGCGCTGTGGTTATCGGCGCCGTTTCCTACCACAACGAATTGCTGACAGCAAAATACCGCTTGATCTTCCCTCCATCAATAATCGCTTACAATCTATCCACGCCCTTCGCGCCTCCAAGCCCTATGAAAGACAAACATCTGCCCTCCAGAAGGACCTGGAGAATTTCGTTTCTCCCTTCCCCTCCCTAACACATTATTTGCAGCAGCTCCTCAGGACATTGTTCGCTTTCTCATATGGAAAGATCGGAAAGGCAATACAAAAGTTCACAACCCCGCCTGCCCTTTGTTCGGATCACATTCTGAGAAACGTTGTCAATGCCCAGTCCGTTTAGCAGCAGGAACTGTGGACAGCCTTGTTGGCAAAACTCCGTTCCATCTTCAATAATGTAGGTAGAGGCGGCTCGTGATCCCCTCGGAACAGGCAATCCTGCCTCCTACCAGTCTGTCAAAGGTTATCTCCGTTTCCTGTACCAAGAACAAGCTTCGTCCCATGTTTCCCCTAGCAGTCCATGCCCATTTTTGTGGAGAAGTTGTGGAAATTATCTCAGTAATTCAACGACTTAGCATTTCTTTCTTCTGATACTAACCCCTGAATCGTTACATTTTCGCCAGGGACCTAGCCTTCTGCGTTGATTTTTTCTCGGGTACTGTCTCTCATGTTTTTGCCATCAAAAGGTGTTCAAATCCTCTCCTATGCCCAGTCTCGACGTTAAGTCGTTATTTCAATTATGTAAGCTGCTCAGTGTCGATCTTCGCGAGGGGTACCTTTTCAGGGCCTCTGACAAGAGTAATAAAGTTTCTGAAAAACCATTTGTCGGATCCACCATTGTCGCCCGGCTCGCCACGTACCTACAGTCTCTGAGGATATCGGAAGGTGAAACCATGCATAGTTTCAGAGGTGGCTGTTCCATTACACTGTCTATGTTGGGAGTCTGACATTGCCAGGCATGTAGGTTGGAGGTCAACTCAAATGGCTCAGTATTACTGTCAAACGGACAAGGTTGCGGGTCTTACCAAGCCAGCTGACATTCTAGCAGCCGCTACGGTGCCACTGAAGGACAGCTGCCCTCCTGCCTTTTCTTCAGGCCATGAATTTAGTTCCTGCAACAACCTAGATGGTTTTAAGATGGCTTTCCTGTAATCTTGTCTATTAAATTTGCCATATTTGTTTTTTCCTTTGGTTTGGATTTTCTGAGTTTCGGGAGAGAGATATTCTTTTTCCCTCAGGTTATTCCCATTTGTCTCTTACTTCCATTCGGGAAGGGCAAAATTTTTCCTCCCGTGTCTTATTAGCATAAGCCATAGAGTGTCTTTTGAATGAGTCTGAATATATTACAAGTGGCAGCCTGAAATAATTACTTATTTTCTTACGTAACTTCTACGGTCACTTCTTCAAGAGAAACAACGAAACGCGGGCGACTTATTCCACTGAACAGTTTTACACGTTTCATGAATTCAAAATGTCTAAGCGAGTTCCATAGGTGTGTAGACAACAAGATTGGTCAGTGTTTTTAACAACAGTAAAAGAAATATCTGGCGTGAGTTGACGAAGAAAACCCGCTCGCGTTCTCTAATGGTCGAGCGGAAAACATTCACAACTGACTCAACTAAAACAACAAGGATCAATAAGCGCCTGCAAGGCACCTTATAAAGGTTCTCTGCTTTCTTGCTTGGACGTTTTCTCTGTACTTTAAACTTCTGAAATGATTATGTAAATTTTTATGCATGGGGAAGTGGAGCCTGAATCGATTGATGACCTAATTTATTTAGAATGCTCAAAAATATATGCAGTGGACCAGTGTTTGATAGTTTGATATGATCGGTTGACTATTTGCGTCCAGTATTGAAGGAATGACAATATCTAAAACTCATTGATATATTGCTGTTCAGACAAAAATAATAATACAAAATATGGTGGCTTAAAGATCTCAGAGGAGCTGAAGGAGTGTTTTGGGGTGTGAATAAAATTTCAATCTTATTATGTAGTTTTACCGGAGATTTTTCTATTGACGGTTTGTTTCGTGATTGGTTTGTTATCGTTTAGCGATCTCAAAACATGTCTTGAAATACAGGACCACTTAATAAATTTTCATTTTGCTAATAGTAGCTTATATTTCCAAATATTATTCCTAGAAAAAAATTCCAAGCCAAAAATAGGACTCTAAAATAATCTCACTTGCAAACATCTTTAATTTTGAGCACGGCCTTTAGAATGGACTTGTCCAAGAAATTTTTACGAGTTGCTGTTGCGAGCTATTAGCCTAACGTTTCAACCTGGTTTCAGTTTGGTGCATTCAAGCTCCAGTTGAGATCTCTCTAACTATAAGTCCTTCGAAACTCGGTGATATTTCAGTGGCATGTTTCATGATATTGTTGACGTATTTATTAGTAGCATATGCAAATGCACCCACCAAATTTGTTGTTCAACAGACGCTTCCACCAAAAGAGCATTTCTTTTGGAGTACAGCAAGCCACAACAACGCACTGCCGGTAAGTTCTAGTTCGTACTTATAAATAGCCATAAAGCTATAGTTTACAGACATTTTTCTTCATCTTGCAAGGGTTTTTATTTCATTCATGTTTAGGCTCGCTGTTGGGGCGTCTCATTTTGCATGCGTCGAATTAATCTAATACTAATTTGAGTCGACTCGAATGGTTCCAGATTTGATTTTAGCGTCGCATTTTATTGTCGAATTCGAGTGACATATCATGTAGCATAAACATTTGGAGTTTATATTTATAGGCGAAATGTAATTTAATAAAGATTACGATGGAATTAGATTCAGCACAAGTAAAATACTGTATTAAGTTGAATATTCGACTGAAATAGCATTGACCTAAATCTGCCGAAGTTTTTTTTCTGAAAATTAGACATGGTAAACAGGCATTAACAAAGAAAACAACGGGCTTTAAAGGTATCTGTGATTTTTAAAACGCATTGGAAATCAAGGCTTTCAAGTCAAAACCGCGCACGAAGAGGACTGGCGCTAGTGACAGTTGTGACGTCAACCGGTATCTCCACGACAAACAAACAACTAAAACTACAAGCGATTCAGTGTGAAATCCTGAGGTCTTCACGATTCTTGCTGACAAAGACTCTGAAAATCAAATAGTTCCCAGTCTTTCGATTGCTTAATTGCGGAAAATGGGCGATTTTGTCGCACTGTTGAAAGCCTTCGGCCTCGTGCTTTCATCAGTTTTCTGGTGCTTGGCAACCCTAATGAAACACTCGCCCTCGTTTATGAAATGTTACATCAAGACCCGAGTTGTTTCACATTGCGTTGTTACATTTCGTCTTAAAGAAGTCGTATAAATAAATATAAAATAAAAATAATCAGTGGTCCAAAGGTCATTGTTACTGCCTCTGATGCAAACAAACCAGGTTCGACTTATACTAGTGGCACCTATTGTGGGCTTTTTTCTTTTTTTTCCGTCTCTATTTTTCTTCTTCTTCTTTTATAAATATTTTTTACAAGTGTTATTATTATTGTTCTCAATGGTTGAGCTGTAAAGCAATTTTGTAATTTTAAAGGGATATATGTTGATCTGTTATGGGTCTACGGATATACACTGCAAAGAAATAGACTCCAACTATACGTAATACGTCCGATGTAAGAAAGACAGACTTCTCTCAATTCTTTTGTTTAGCGCTAAATTAGGGATACAATACTGTTTTTTTTTTTGCAAGCCCGAGTTTAGGCTAATTGTAGCCTCTTGTTTAGAAAAGTCTTTTAGAGGTATAGTCTCCTTCATCTTCTCGTTCCCCATCCCCCGTTGGCACAATTTTTTCCAATTCTGACGGCTTTAAAATGCCGCTCTTGTTTCAGGAGAGTGTGTATCACGCAGACACTATTAGAGTGGTCCCATCGATGGACTATCGGCTGATAATCGCCCTCTAGAAATTTGGTGCTTACTTGTATGCTGGTTTTAAGAATATCAAATTTCCACGGTATGCCCAGACAGACTGTTTGACGTTTATGACTTAACTGGTTTCCTCTTTTGTGGTTTGTGTTCCTCGAAATAGCCGCCAACATCGCTTAGGCCAGTTTCAAACGTCGAACTTCTCATGTGCCGATTCTAATGCAAATGAGCGAAAACAATAGATTTTTCTCATTTGCATTAGATTCGGCACATGAGAAGTTCGACGTTTGAAACGGGCCTTAAATATCTATGGGTTATTGGCCAAGCGTGAGGTCAAGATGGAGGGATATTGGCCAAGTTCTTTTTTGCGAAAAAAAAGAACGAGGCCAATTTCCCGCCATCTTGACCGAACAAACTTGGTCAATAAAGGATATATTATATGACTCAAAGGACGCTATTCTGTAAAAGACAGTAGAACGCGGGACGAACGAGCTATCCCGAGCGGGTAGCCAATCACAGCAGGAGAATTGATTCATCTTGACCGCTGAAAGAGCCAGTCATATAATAAAGGCGTTTAGTGTAAGTTGGTAAAACTCTCTGAAGAAGTCTACGAAACGCATCGAAGAGTAAACAAGGCTTACAACGACAGTTCGCAGAGTGATGCTCACTAGTTGTAGTATTTAAAAAAAATATTTCTTTAAAAATAATTTCTTCTCTTCAAAAGTGAGCACAAGTAAACGTTTCTGTTGGTGTCACGTTGAGTAACCACGGGACTTGATTAATAAGATCATTGACCAAGTTTTCCTTGTTATAAATAGAGGATATGACATGGCCGCGCGGAGACAGGAAATTTTTCTTCGAGTGTTGAAAATTATTTCACTCGTTCGCGCAGTTCTATTTATTATATATGAAAACAAGACCATTTCACTTTCATATTTTAACCGTTGCGAAAGGCGCGATTTATTATGTAACTTTAGCAACGGTGATATTTTCACGTTTGAAGATAACGTAAATGTTTTTCAACACTTGAAGAGAAATTTCGTATCTCTAAGCTGGCAGATAATAACCTCTATTATGTAACCAGAGCAACGGTGATCTTTAAAGTGTGAAGATAACATGTTATTTTCACTTGTGTCAAGATATCATGTTTTCGCGCGAAAGCTCATCGATCGCCTGAGGTCCTTTTTGAAAACCATATCTTTCATGAAAAAATTTCCTCAATAAAGATGATTATTAGGGGCTTAGTTTCCAAAGAAACTGTGGTGCCTCGTCGCTTGGGGAGTGGTACACGAATATTTGATTTTATCAAATGAGTTGATGTGTCTAAATTGACCACACACAACCCATAATTACCTCGCGGATTCGCTTTGACGAAGGGCTAGCGCCTCGAAACGTCAACTTCTGAATCTCTTTATGGTAGCCAGTTTACATTATTAACTCAGTTAATGTAGCTAAATTTTTTACTTCCTTGTTACATTTTTGAATCCTAAATGAGCGATATTCAAATTTACTTGGTGGAAGTGTAGGAACTGAACGCCTCCTGCCACTGACTCGTCCCCAGTCGTCTCTCGTTATTACCAATAATGCGACTGGGGACGAGTCAGCTCCTGCCATAACACAAACAAAAGATCACTCAGCGATGTATGAAGAACACCTGGCAGAAAAAAGAACATCGCCACCACTTCCAACAACACCACCAACACCAAACAAATAAAAAGGAAGAAAACCGACAGGAAAACGAAAATAATTAGTTTCAAGCTCTGATGCTGAATCCTGCAACAGTCAATATTTACATAAATTTCTTTTCATCTTTTGACAATCAGGATAAGAGTGGACACTCTCAGGTCGACTGATGAATATTAAAAAAGCTTCGGTGGCCAACTGACAAAGCTGAACTCTTTAATTGCTCCGGGACAGTAGTTACTAAAAGAAGCCGACAGAAACAATGAAACGACATTTACATCGAGGTATTCAACTCGGAGCTGTAGTTCTCGCGTTGGTTTCTATGCTGTGCATGATAGCTTGGCTAATAAAGACGGATCAAACCCTTATCGGCGCTCAGGTAAAGACAAACTTCATTTTAAACTCTGTGATGTCTAGGGAAAATCAGTGTAGCATAGTGCACGCACAGTTCTAGCAAAATTTGTGGAAAACACTTTCTGTAAGATGACGTTTATAGTTGTAGTTGTTTCTTAAACATTCTGCATGCAGCTTAGGACATTTTATGAACACAGTCTTAAATCTAGAGTCACAGAATTTTAACACCTTTAGTGTGACCTGTCGAGATCCATCGACTGTTTTAACGAATCAAACACTCAAGGAAGAAATTTACCAAATTTTCACCGTTACTACTGGAGGCACCGAGGCACAGAGGAGAAAACTACGTATTTCAGCAGATTGTTACAGATCACAAATTAAACTCCATGGTCGAGTTAACTTCTTTTACGTCTTGCAGATCTTCGGAGAGAGAATTTTTGAATTGTTTGCTTAAAAGACCTAATACATTACTTCTTTGTTCGCTCCATTTAAAATTTTCGTCGGCGCCCTTTCAATTTTTCTCATCTCTTGTTCGTTGTCTTCAATGCATTTTAATTTGTTTACATGCAAGCTGCTCTAGTTGTCAAGTGAATTGAGCCATTTTATAATTTTAGTTTGATCAGCTCTCTTCTCTCCGCTTAACGAGATCTCAGAATTTAAACAGCCGTGCTTTGAGCTTTCAGTTTCCAAGGAGATTTATCAGTTCTAGAATTATGGCCTTACTCACACTTCCTTGAGTGGACTACACAATTCATATTATTCTGCATTATTTGATCACAATCTGACTTACTCCCGGGTTCCAAAAGAAAAAGAAGCACCGCTTTTGACTGACTGAAGATCGCAACACTATAACCTATTAGAAAAACCAATAATTTTAGCCTTGAAAACGAGCTCTGTGACCCCATTTTTTATTGTTGAAAGTAATAAGTGTGCCAAGATCCAACGTTCTGCAAAGTTTCAAAAAATATGTGAGAGCGGATTCAGAGCTACCTTTGCAAAAAGCTCTATTTTATCATGATAACTCTTTCCCGACAGTAAAAAAAGAAGTTATTGTCGTTTAGAGCAATGATTTGGCATTTCTTTGATAGCACCTATAAAGATTGGTAGTAATGATCCATAAAAATAGAAGTACTTCTGTTTACTTCCCACGAAACGGGAGTCATTTTGAATGAGCCAAGGCCTAAACCTGCGTTTTTCTCCGCAGGTCAACGCACATTCGCATCGCGTTATTCAGCCATGCCGTTCTTTAGCAGTATTTCAATGAATCAAAATGACGGGAAACGCTGTAAGGGACGTCATGTGAAAGAATATGCGACACTAGGAGCGTACAACTGCCCTACATTCCTGTCAAGGCGTTTTCACAGACCAGTTTGCTTAGTTTAGATTGAATTTCCCGCGAATGCGATCAGACTCCAGCAGGAGCCCCGATAACCAATCACAATTGTCTGCACGTGCAGAGCCTTGGTTTTGCTCATTAAACCTTTTGTTTTGTGGCGCTCCCTTTGCCGTTGCCGTCCTCGTTGCCCTTTTTCGCGGCAAAAGATAGTCTAAAAATTCTATCGGTCTGTAAAAATGCAGTGACATAGGATTTGTATAGGAGTTTTACGCTCCTAGTGATCGGCTCCTACTTCGACTTATAATTTTCTTTTATTGCTGCAGTTTCTAGACAAGTCCGAAATTACCATGACCTCCAAGCACAGGAAGACAACACAACAAGTCGAAGAATATTGCGCTAAACACAGAACAGAGTTCGACGAGAAAAACCCAGACTTCTCCAACTTTATTGTCTCGGAGAAGTACAAACTCGTTTACTGCTCTGTGCCTAAGGTTGCTTGTACAGTCTGGAAACGAATAATGGCAAACCTGCAGGGCATTAACGTTACTATAGGCGTTCATAAATACACCAAGGGAAAACTGAAAATCCTCAGCAATTATTCCTTGGAGGAACGCCAAAATATTCTCAAGACTTTCAGAAAGTTCATGTTCGTGCGGGAGCCTTTTGAGCGACTTCTTTCGGGGTATAGAGATTGTTTCTACGGCGATTTCAAACCATTGCAAGATTTTTGGAAAAAATACCACAAGTTCATAAGGGAAGTGCTGGTAAACGGTAGCGGTCGTCATAGTGATCGAGTAACTGGTGACGTGACTTTTGAACAATTTGCTACGTATTTGGTTCTTCGATGGAGGGAAGGCAAATTGTTGCAAGAGCACTGGCGTGAGCAATACAATCTATGTCATCCCTGTCACGTGCAGTTTGATTACATCGGCCATTACGAAACGCTTCACGAGGATGCGCTGTTCATTTTAAAGGAGACTAATCTGGAAAAAGAAGTAAACTTCCCGAAGTGGAAATCAACAAACACCGGTTATTTAATGAAGAAATATTATTCCACTCTCTCGTTTCTCAGGATAAAGCAACTTCAGAATATTTACAAAAAAGATATTGAATTGTTTGGATATAGCTTCCCAGGACCGCTACAGAAGACAGTTAACTCACTACTTAACGATAAACTGTGAAAAGAGCGATAGCTTTAATTAGCTACTTGGAATTCTTAGTCAGTGTTCATCTTAACCTGGTGGCCTGGTAACCAGGCATAGTGCTAACAGATATGAACCCCCTTTTACGGATTTGGACCCCCACCCCTCCTAAAAACAAGCGTTCTATTGAGTAAGGTAATAAAATTCCTTTGCAAATTGTGCTTGGAGTTGTTAAAAAAGCAAAATAAAAATATTGAGGTAGTTTTTTAAATAATCTTTAATACTTTGTGTAAAAAAGAGCCTACGTATACAAAGGTAGAACCTACAACGGTAGAACCTAAGAACCTACAACCGTTGGTCCAACGGTAGTTTGCATCTATATAAATTTTTAAAACAAAACATTCTTAACAACCTGGAGCAATGTACCTAAAGACAGGTCTGTTTCTCCGTTCAATTGTAGGCTACTTAGTTGTGGTTTAGGGCCACTAGATATTGGTGGAGAAGCCTGGTGACTGCTCCTTTGAATCAGTATCACATCAGTTATATTAATAATGATTCAGATCATCACTTCAGAATGAATACAATTTCAATTATCCACGGCCTCCCATGAGACAGTCGGAAATTGTGTATCCTCTGGATATATGTATGCCTCAAAAAAAAAAATATGAAAGAAAGATACATGAAAATCAATAAAAGCCGATTTAGATGATATGAATTAAGATCAAGATATTTCTTTTGATCAGTTACTTCTTGACCTTACTATCACAAAAGAACTGCTTGCTAGCATTAAGCTTATCAATCAATGCACCTACAGTGTTTTCCAAAAGAAATTCAGCTGCTCTTCTGGCCAGCCAGGTGCAAGACTAAGCAACTTGATAATAAAATATTGGGCATTTGTTTGATACCACTATCAAGGTAATTAACAATGTAGTATGAGGATTTAAGGTAATGATTCATCAAAGAAAAAGTGCTGGAAATCAGTGTTAGCCATCTTAACTAGATTTTCTATTTTGCGAGAAAGGTAATTTGAATTTGCACAACATACTTCATCAAACATCCCACAAGATTGGTGTGACCAGCTACTGATAAAGTTAATTGGAAGACTGTATGCAGGAGAAGAAAGTCCAAAGGATGTGTACATTGATGAGAAAGAGCTTACTTAAAGTTTAATTTTAAGTTTAAGTTTAATAATACTTTGTCATGCGAATACAAGTAAGTTGATACAAAACAAAAAAAAGTGCATGACTGGAGAACAATTGGGAGAAACTAAATTCCCATACAAAGAATATTATCTAATGTTAAACATACTGAAAACCAGGAGCCCGAACCAGGAGCCCGAACCAGGAGCCGAACAGTAATTTGCATATTTAACGTTTATCTAACCTTTGCGAGACAATTCTAAAGTGTTTGGTATAAACAACAACAAAAGTCAGCAACGCAAATTCAGCGAAATTCAAAGCAAGTCTTTCTCGGGATGAAAATGGCAACTGGCTGTGGTAATGTTCGCGATTACTGTAATACTGTCTGTAACTATCAACGAACCGGCCGAAGTTGAAATCCAAAGCGAAGACTGTTAAATATCATTTTATTATTTTTCAACAGAAAAATCGAGGGGTCCAGAAGGGGGTCCAGAAGGGGGTCCAGAAGGGGTCCAGATGGGGGTCCAGAAGGGGGTCCAGATGGGGGGTCCACGTTTTGTACCGACCCGCCTGTTGTTTTGAAATCTCACGCGGGAGAAAATGTCCAAAGTACACTTCCAGGATTGGGAAGTGCGCTCTGATTGGTCTACGTAAAATCCCGCTCGTTTCAGCAGACGTTGTTGGGGAGGAAAGATTGCGTGACGAGCCAAAAGACGTCTGCGTAGGAGGCTATCATAAAAACGGCCAAATGAAAAAACAATTTCATCAAGATCCTACAAAAGACTAACGAAAGATATACAGAAGAGGGGAAATTGCTTTGATAATTCAGTTTGTCTGGGATAAAATGAACAGGTAATAAAGGACCGTTCGTTTTGAAGAGAGCAGCTACAGTTAAATTTGATCCTGCGACTGAAGACTTAAACGGTGAGATCGATCAATTTGCATATGTCTCTGTAATGTTTGGGCCTGATCTTACTGTACACAGTTGAATGGAAAGAAATTAAATGTCTGTTTTCAATGGTTTGCGATCCTTTCAGTCGTTGTTGGTAGCCTTGCTTTTTCCAAATCACCAGTCTCTCTGTCCCTCAGATGATATTAGGGACTTTAAGATAAGGTGACAACGGACCACGAACTACGGTTGGACGCGTGCTTCTCGCATCTACTGCACTGGGCCGAGTACAGAGGTGACAGCGCGAAAATACGAAGTTAAGTTGATAGACTACAGACTGCGGACTACGGTTAAAGCGACAACGTTTGACATTTTTGGTTTCCTTTAGAAATGTCTTTCCAAAAGGTCCGAGATTCGCTTGTCTATAGTTTGACAGATGAGTTAATAGACGAGGAGGAGTTTTATTCCGCACAAGTTGTCGGTCACGACTGCAATTTCATAAAAACAAACATAGCCTAAAATTACTTGCTTCTCTAAGGCCATAAACCCATTAGAATTGACTAAAACACGTAGTAGTTTCTCTCTCAAGAAATGTTTGTTTTAAAGAAGTATGAAATAATAATTTACCTACCTTTTTCTTACGTTTTCAAACTCTCCACTTCAATTACGTCTTTCGTAGTCAACGCTACGCAAAACCCTTCGACTACTCACCGTCGTGAGGGCGCTACGGTGGGAACAAAGTTGATAGCATGTCTCGGCCCAGTCCTAATCACCTCAAGGCCGTAGTCCTTAGTCCGTAGTTGCCCTATCTTATAGTGCTACTACGATCAGAAAATCACTTGTCTTTTTTCTTCAAATTTCGAAAGTGTGTTTGCTTAACATCCGACTCGCGAAATGTCCAGCTTTAATTTCAAGCAGAAGACTGTTTACTTTGAGTACAACTTTTTAATTTAACGGTCCGCCATTACTCACGTTCAGAACTGACCGATTAGATCCAGGATAAAATGACATCATTTACTCACTGGTTTAAAATTGCAGTGTGTGAATGCAGCTTATTAAGTATGCGAAACACGAGTTTGAGAGTGCTGCATACTAAATCAGCCGGGTTTACACACACTGCATTCTTACTCTTGTGAGCTTTCTACGTCATTTCTCTCTAGATTTTGAAGTTAGTAATGGCGGATCGCTAAATAGAATATTTCAGTCAAAATAAAAAACTGAATTCTCCAAATTAAAGCTTGAATTGTTAAGCAAACACACTTTCGAAATTTGAAGAAAAAAGACGAGTGATTTTCTGATCATAGTAGCACTTTAAAGTCCCTGTTAGCGACCTTCAGATCGGACTAGGAGTACGAGATCGAGTACGAGTACGACTTTTCAGTTACTAGTCGCAAGCTTCGATTATCATGTATGACACCAACTCTCGTTCCTAGAGCCTCATTGTATTCTGTTTAACAACACTGGGGAGCGAGGCCTCTGAGAACGCAGCCGTTTTGAAATTTGAAAGTCGGACTCGTACTCAATCTCGGACTCGTAGTCTCGTAGTCACTATTATTCTCTTCGATACCAAACAGAGCAATTAGTGCTATTTTTTTTTCTGTCAATTATTGTTACCTTTCCTGTATGTTTACATTCAAGCTCTTAAAGGAGCACTGTCACCGGGATTTTGCTGTTTTTGGTTCAATTCTGCCAAAATTACTGCCTTTTACCTGTTATTGTGCAAAAAATGCTCCTACATAAACAATTACACAATTAAACAATTACATGTATCTCCATATCTTGTTAATTGGTATCACAGTTTTTTATCCGGTAGACAGCAATGCATTTTGTCTGGTAACTATGACTGTAGGTGGAAAGCCGTCAATAAGGGTACTACATAAGTTAGTGTTAGTGGCCCCCACCTCTTTAATATTTCTCTTAACTATCTTGAAATTACATATGATGGCTTCCCTGCGTTATTCAAATATGCTGATGATTCGACAATTGTTGCACCGGTGCTAGGCAATACTGATACCTCTGTAGCTTTAGTAAATGAGTTTTTAAATTGGTCGCGAGATAACTGTATGTCATGTTTAGAAAGAAATCGAACAAGGACACTTATAATCCAGTAAATTGCATTCCACATCATAATGAATTGTGCTTACTCGGAGTCACACTTCAGGGTGATTGTAAGTTTAATTCTCATGTTAAGGTCAAACTAGCTAAGGTTAACAAGTGCCTCCATATATTAACAACTTTGAGAAAGGAACAATATGACCAGAATGAAATAGATCTCCTTTTTAAGACAATTGTTTTACCTAGATTAACTTATGGCCTTTCAGTGTATGGTGCGTATGAACGTGATCTAAACACAGTACAGAACTTTTTAAACAGATGTTACAAGCGGCGTTGCATTTCAGTTCCATTGAATGTCAAGGATATCACGCATACGCAGGACAAGAAATTATTTAGTAAAGCTAGGGCTCTAAGCCATCATCCTAAACCCCAGCAATATAATTTAAGGCGCAAGGTTTGCCTCCGCCCAAAGATTAACACCGAACGTTTCCTTTTTGAGCACAACCTGTTATAAAATTACATAACTTAATTTTAGCATATTATTGTAATTAGTATATTATTGTAATTTTCATTACACAGTTCTCGTGTATGTAACATAGGATATGTATCTTTTATCTTATGGTTTATTAAAGACTTCAATCAATCAATTACATAATCAGCAAGATGAATTCCAATGAAATTTTAGCAGGAAGAGCTAACTAATAATTTTTGAGTGACTTTTGAATGCATAGCTTGAAATTTTGAAAAAACTGGCAAGTTTTTTCAAATTTCAATCCATTTCCATCCTCGTCATCTTAGATGGAATACAAAAGTCTATAGCGTCAATGCAGTACTACAGTCTTCGGCAACAAAACTAGAACAAAACTGGCAATTTTAAACTTTTTA
>JAEMWC010002136.1:0-27500 GCA_016490735.1 Pachyseris speciosa | reverse complement strand
GCTGAGTACGGAAGCCGTCTTCGAAGAAGTCGCGTCCGTTTCATTCCATGATTTCAGTTCAAAATGGCGGATTCGGCAAAAACAGCTAAGATCGAGATAAGGCATCGAAGAAGGTTCTAGGGCGCTTCTCGGTGTGTCAGATCCATACCCGATTAAGGAAAATCGCCAGTTGAAGCAGTAGCTTTTGCTGTTCAAGTAGCTGAACAGTAAAAACACAAGCAAATTAAGCATGAAAGCGGAGCTAAAAATTAGTCGACCGGCCCCCATCGCTGACCGCTGACCCTTCAGAGAAAAGAGAAAAAGGGAAACAAAGAAAAAGGACACAAACCGATGGTTTGGAAAAGTAATCGCATTGGGCCGAGAAAAATTAAGAATTAATATCACTTGTGTTTTCAGAAGTTGCTGAAATTGTCCTCTTCGCGCAAAACACAAGTAATACTAAAGCCCCGGCTAAACGATCAAATATTTTCCTGAACATTGTGTTTGCCAAATATAACGTTGGATGACTAGCCGATAAACAAATTTCCCTGGGCGAGAAACCTCTGCTAGCTGGAAAACAAACAATGGTTGACCAAACACAAGACAAAGCGAGTACACAGGACACTTTATGCGTGTTATCGCTGGAATTTTCACGTTATGTTCTTCATTTGGTTTGCTTTTTACTGACTCTGCACTTTCTTGGTTGGGTTGGCTAAACGATCAAACATTTGTTCGTAGAGCGAAATGTTGGATGAAAATGCCGTTTGATCTGGATCAAACAAGGAAAGCCATTTTATATTATATTCCAACACGATGTTGAATGAAGTGTTTGATCGTTTAGCCTGGGCTTAATGCTTAATTTTACAAGGACTCATTGCGATTACTTGTTAATAAGTTAAGGGCAAGAGTTTTTTAACGCTGTTGAGGCACCGACGTCGAAAAACATTGAAAACAGTCAGCCAAGCGGAGTGAAATCACTCGTTTGTTTGCATGAAAACAACAAAAAAAACAAACAATTCAACTACTTCTTTGCGTACAAAACGAGTAGAGATGATTGTTATTTATATCCAGTCAAGAAAAAAATACAATTGCTTTCCTGAACAAAAATAAGAACGATTAAACCATTTAATGTTTAGCTTCAATTCATTTAATTCAGTCACCTGCATTGTAGAGGTTGAAAATACGAATCCACTTTAGTTAAAACACGCATCTGGAAAAATAGCAAACGGTTTGTCCAAAGAACGAACATCTTCCACTAACTTTGAGCTTCTCGTTCCTCCCATTAATGCTGGTGAACTGTTAAGTGACCTTTCTTGGTGAGCTGCGAGATGCCGCGGTAAAGTGAAAGCCCTTGAAGCTTTGAATCATTTTGTTTTTCAACCACACAATCCGGGCGTCGATTATGCGAGTCGATCCAAGTTTTAAGTGTTTCCTGAGGCAAATCTTTTGCTATCCTTTTAATCACTTGAAAATTCACCTTCAAGTGTATCTGTTAATTAGTTCTTGACTTTACGGACTTTTCTTAGACTTTACGGAGCTCCGCTATAAAGATGCTTACAACCACAACCAAATTGCTAGTACTAGCCTTATTACATTTTCATGGGGCGCTGTTTCCATAACAGTACAGTACAGCAAGTGTTACACGGAACCCTCTTATTTGTAGTTACTAAATATAAACACTGGTCTGGTTAATAATCTGTTACGGTAAATTGAACCATATAGTTAGACGACTTTACTCAGTTCTCGCAAAGTAACTGTAATACTCTTATTGCGTTGTTACCAAACATACCTTACAAACAATTACGTTACTGAAAAACGGACTGTTTCTAAGTGAAACCTACAATATTTTTCGCGAGAAATTGAACCTTCTTGCGTCCAGCCCCAATGTCTCTATTTTTCTCTCTACTGTTGTCTTAAATGCGACCTGTTTTGATGGAAGACACAGAATTCCCCACTCAGAACAGAATTACACCGCGAGAGAGGGATCGAGGAATCGTTTGGGTAGACACAGGAACTGTTATAAATGGCTGTCATAGTATTGTGCTGTGAAGGAGAGGTTATGTTGGTTGAAGCAGGTTTAACAATTTAACAGTAGTATTTGCAATGATAATTTGCGGATGCGAAAACAACAAAATGTGGAAACTTGTCATCTTCTTTCTACTCAAACGACAACAATCCCTCACTCATTTCAGTGTTCTCATAGTTTCTGGGGTATCGATCGAATTAAACGAATTTTGACATTATCTATGTATGACCCACTGTTATTAATCAGTTTGATATTATTCGCAGAGTCCAAAGACCTCGTAATTTGAAACAGTAAAACAACCACTTCCTGTGAAAAATGTACTCTGCCTTTCTGGAGGACAGGTATAGGTGATACCCAGGCGACTAACACACAAGGTGTTCCTCATTGGATTCCCTGCACACATCCGCAGATCTGGACCTTGGCCAAACGTTGGTCCAGACTTCGACATGCAGCTCATGGCAGAGCCCTGCTGCCCAGTGATGAGTGGCAATCTAGTTGGTCCCAGGCCATACGGGTTGACGATACTGAACAGGAAAGCTTGACTGCATTCAAGGTAATTCGGGTGGTACGAATCTACCGATAAGATCATAATAACAGATATTAAAGGAAGTTTTGCCATAATTGGAATTATCATTTACTGTAGATTAAGTCTACTACCTCGTGGCGAACTGTAGGTTACGCCTTAACTGAGTTTTCCAGTCGGTCAGTAGTCAGAGAGCATCCGTCCTGTGTACCGAGGATCGTGCATTCAATTCACGTAGAGGATTCAGAGCCCTTTGGTCGTCAAATTTCAATTTCCACCTCAACCGGCAGGTGGCACACCTATACAGCTAGTTCAGAGTGACATAAAAACGGCTTACGGTACATGTCCGCGAAACGAAACGAAACGAAACAATAGCGATCGATTGGTAAATCGACGAGACAAAAATAAACCAAATGACAGATGACACAAGAAATTTGTCCTCCCTTCGAAAACTGTCCTCGCTAGATGCCTTGTTTCGCAAAGTACCAATAGCGGTCGATTGGCAATCGACGAAACAAGGCTCGCAACCTTTTTTTTTTTATAAGCGCTGTGCCTTCGAAAATTGTCATGTTTGATAAAGCAAATACTGGCTTACAGATGACACAAGAAATTTGTCCTCCTTTCGAAAACTTTCCTCCCTAGATGTCTTTTTTCGCAAAATACCAATAGCAGTAGATCAGTAATCGACGAAATAAGGCTCGCTTTGTAAGCGCTCTACCTTCGATAAAGCAAATATTTATGGAATCAAAACTCTTCTTATACCAAAGACTGTATATATCTGCTCTGTATTGCCTACACCTTACAATATCATCAAGGAATTAAACCGTCTAATATATACTTTTTATGGAAAGACAAAGACTAAATGACTAGAGCATCGGCAATAGGTAACTATGACGAGGGAGGCTTCAAAATGATTGACCTTGAAACGTTAATGAAATCTCTTCGCCTATCTTGGCTTGAAAGAATATTAAGCGATACTTCAGGTACATGGAAAAGCTATCTTCAGCACATTTTAAAAGATTTTGGAGGTCTTTTGCTTTTCAATTGCAATTACGATATTATAAACTTCCGACTATCTCCCAGTTTTACCTGGAACTGCTTAAATGGTGGTCAGAATTCCGGGAGGAAAATGCTGTTGTTTAGAATAGATAGCAAAGCTTTTTTTACAAGGCATAATGATGCTGGTATATGAAGCAGAAGTGACTAAGTTTTGATTTAGATAATAAAGATTCATACGAACAGGTTGTAGGAAACACAAAGAGAACTAATCTGCTAGAATGGGTTAGTATGCGCCACTCAATTCCTTCTGAGATAAAATCCTTGAGCTCTGATGATCTTAGCAGACATCCATTATCCCTTAATATTCACAATCAATAATTATGACGTCTTCGGTATAACAAAAAAGAAATCAAAAGACTATTACACTTTTCTGATTAAAACGAAGGCGCATATGCCAAATTAGTATATACCACACAAGTGAATAGTGCTTTTCGCGCGCTCTGATTGGTTACCTCGGAGGTGATTAGCAAGTACTATTCACCTCTGAGCAGCCGGCGCGCGAGATTTTACAATTTCCGACCGCTCGTCGGTATATTGTCACACATAAAGTAAAGTTTTGGTCCGCTAATTATTCAGCTTGTGTGGTATATACTAAAACAATTATTCACCTCAGTGTCGGTGAAAGGTGGATATCCACTACTATTCACCTCCACTTCGGTGAATAATTGTTAATTATGCCAATAGATTAAAAAAGGATTTCAGTCTAACTGTCTAACTGTCTAATTGCCGCTTCGCGGCTCGGTAAATATCCACCACTATTCACCTCCACTTCGGTGAATAATTGTTAATTATGCCAATAGATTAAAAAGGATTTCAGTCTAACTGACGAGGAACTGAAGCAAGCATTTATTCTACCACATTAGAGAGATTAAGATCGAGGTTTTTCGGCATTTCCCGCGAACCGCGAACGTCAAGAAATCACGTGACCAGTGCCTTGCCGTCAGGCTTGCGGTTTGAGGTTCACGTTTGTACGGCTAGGCCGCGCTCTAGAGGTAAGTGATTTACCGCAAGGTTTTTTGCACCCTAAAACATCACAATCCCACGTTTGAGAGGAAATACTACTTTTTAGAACTCTTTCGCTCATTAATTATCGAATTCTTTTTCATAGAGACGTAATTTTGAAGACGATTTCTCAGCTAAAACAGAAGTGAACGAATATATGAAAACAAACATGGCGTCCGGCTATTTGTTGTTAGAACCATCCGCGAATCTTAAGTCCAAATATGGGCAGACGGCTAACGTGAAACCGCTAACCGCAAACCGCGGTTTGCCGTTTGTAGTAAGATGGCCAAACCTGTATCTTAATCTCTCTATTCTGTCAGTTTTGAACCTCATGTTAAAGCCTTCAAATTTAAAGTACTTAACTCCATACTCTTTACCAACTCAAAGCTATTTAAGATCGGGTATGGGGTAGATTATCTATGTTATTTCTGCAGTAAGGAATCAGAAACTATCAACCATCTTCTATGTGACTGCCCACATTCAGATTCATTCTGGAAAGACTTTGAACGGTACTACTCTACCATGAAAAATCAACAAGTTCAATTAACATTTAAGGATATTTTGATTGGTATTTTGACAAATGAATGCCCCGTACTCAATTATCTGATAATACCAGGGAAAGTCTATTTGTGAAGTTGCAGGAGGAATAAAGTATTTCCGAACCTTAATAACTTTAAGGCCAAAGCTAACATTAAAGTGCAACTAACCCCAAAAATTTTTTTTCACTAACATAAATTTCCCTGTTTCCCTGATCATTTCTGCGAAAAATTTATCGCCGTAGCTATTTTTGTTAATTTTCTATGAATTTTTAAAGTACGAGAAAACGGCCTTTCCGTGTCCCATTACCGAGCATGAAAGGAGCATGGGTCGAGTAAAACTCGTGACGTCACGGCGGGAACCGGATGTTTTCCTTCACAAGAGCATATGAGAAGCTCAACGTGAACTGTGAGTGGAAATCTGTCTAAAATGCCCGGGCGTTGTGTTGTAGGAGGCTGTAGTAATACAGCCTCTTTAGAAAACTGTATTGCTCTTCACAGTATACCTTTCTACGGAGATACGCGACCAGAGGCCAAGAAACGAAGGAAACGATGGGTTGACTTCGTCAAGATGAAACGTGGGAAGTGGGAACCGTCGAAAAGTTCTGTGATATGTTCTCGCCACTTCCAGCCAACAGATTTCGAACGTAGGTTCAATTTTCTTCCGGGACAAAGTTTGCAGTTCCCGAAATTAAAAGCTGATGAATTCGGGGTTAGTGTTTATCCCACTATCCATGCGGGCACGGAGCAAACTCCTCAAAGCGAACGCTCGAAGAGAAAGGTGAGAATATTTCTTTGGAGTGAGAAACTTTGACCACATTGTGCGATGCGCCTTAGCTTCAGTTCAGTTTGCTCAAAATCAGCAATAATTTTGTCGAAGGTAGAACTGTGAATATGTTTTGTTCTCTACTGTAAGACTATTAAAGAGGCGTTGAAGAGTGGCGCAGAGCCTTTGGCTTCAACAAGCGCTGACGTGGCCGAGGATCCGGAAGTGCATCAAGATGATAGCGGTGCCGACGGTAATCCCGGTTCTTCGCAGGAGGATTCAGCGCAACCAGCAGAAATAGTCGAATCTATGGAACTAGAAGAATCAATGGAAAGTGTGGCTGAAGGCGAACCCTTGGAGATCACCCTACCAGTAAATCCTCTTTCCTCTAGTACTGGTTGCAATGCTAGCTGCGGTAATGCGAATGCGAGAATACATAGCATCGGGGCATCTACCGCGTCTGTTTACATTTACACATCATGGAACCAACTTACCACGAATCCACATGTTCCGTGCCGTCTAATCTTTTCTGGAGCATTCGCTCTAATTCTTCATTTTGTTTCACTTCTTCGTTGTACCTTTTCAGCCATTCTTCGTCGGCTAGAGGTTCGTCTGCATTTGCCATTTCTTCGAGACTTTCATTGCTGCCTGTGTCATTCGACTCGAACCCGTCTTCGACCTCCACGTCGTAATCCCGAATAAAAAAAATCTCAGAATCTTCCGAGTCATAGCTACACTCAGAACTTGCTTCACTAGAGGACATATTTCTTTGTGGGGAAATTTAAACGCCCAGTACGAAGTGTAGAAAAAGAAATTCTCCGAAGAAGATTTCACACCAGTCAAAGCAAAGGGGAAAGTCTCTAGCAGTTCCCGGCGTGACGTCATCACTTTCCCGACCCAGGTCTCCATTTGCGCGGTCGTGGGACACGAAATTCCAACTTTAAACGCCCGTAGAATTGGCGGGATTCTATCAATCGTGATAATTTTTTCGCAAAAATAATCAAGGAAACAAGGAAATTTTTTTAGCGAAAAAAAATTTTTGGGGTTAGTTGCACTTTAAGTACATAACATAAAAATATATATGCACCAGAAATAGAAAGTTAAAAAAACTGATGGAAAAAATGACCACACTCATCAGGCAATTTTAATTTTGACCATACGAAACAATAAAACGAGAATTACTCCTGAAGTCTTGAACTGATTTAAAGAAAATAGTGTTAAGATTCTTGTACGTTCTCCGAGAAGAATGTTAGATTGTTCTCCGAGTTTGTGGGGGAATCCTCCAGCCCACTAAAAGACATTTAATACGGGGAGGCTCCGCCCCGAGGTCCAACCCCTTACCCGTTTATATACCAATTTTGACAGAAAAGGCACCCCATTCATATACCTTCCATTGACAATTGGTACCCCTTTCTTATACCCTCCATTAGAACATTACAGTCATGAGGTATGTGTGTTTAATGAAAGGCCCTTTTAAATACCTAAATGGCAGAATTCCCTACCCTTTCATATATTTCAACTCGTGAAATCCCTACCCTTTCATATACCTGAAGCGTGAAATAAGTACCCCTTTCGGGCGGAGGCTCCCCGTATAGGCCATTATAGGGAGTGCCCTCCCCCTCGGGTCCCCCAGGCAGACCTACCTCAAGCGGTAGGCACACTCGCCTAGGCACCAAGGCTCTACGACAACGACTTAAATCTTCGACTGATAGCTTTACACATATTCTACTTTACATCTGACAAACCACTAGCCTCCTTCGCAGACGTCTTTGGGCTCGTCACGCGTTCCTTGCCCAAGAACGCCTGCTGAACTGAACTGCCACTTCCGTTCGCCGGCGGTTAGCCTTTGTTTTGAAGAAACCAATAACGAACTGCGTAAGAATGGAAATCGACACCCGATTCACGTGCATCGACTGTGAAAATAATCCCGGGGTCGAAGTCCTGCTTTCAAAAAATTGGAAAACGAACTATGATTGGCTAACCACCGCGAACGGAAGTGGCAGTTCAGTTCAGCAGACGTTCGTGGGCAAGGAACGCGTGACCAGCCCAAAGACGTCTGCGAAGGAGGCTAACAAACCACTGGTGATTAACTGAACAACCAACTACTGACGGACAACTACTGACTGACTAATTAAGCCTGAATGTTCGGAGTTAGGCCCGGTTCAAACGTCGAACTTTACAAGTGCCGAACCTAATAATTAGGTTTGGCACGTGTAAAGTTCGACGTTTGAATCAATTAGGATCGACACTTTTGTATTTTGGTCGACCTTGCCTTGAACGGCAAAAGTTCGACTTCGATTCAGATGTCGAACTTTACATGTGCCGAACGTAATGCATACATTACAAATACATTATATAAGTTATTTTTACCCACAATTCTACACGTTCAAGCAAGGTGTCATGGGCAAAAGGCATGCTTTCAAACAAGATGACAGTAAAAGCGGAGAGAGTTTGACCTTCGCGCTTGAAAAACACGAAAGAAAAAACCTTTGTGTTTTTGCCCAACCGACGATAGCATTGAGGAACAGTCATGATGGTACCTCGTTGGGATGAAATCAATAACAAAGAAACATTTGTAAAGCTTTCTACAGTGGTGTAGTGCCATTTGTATGTTTAACCGCCTTCTTCTATTTTCACGGATGGCATTAGCGAGCATAACATGCTTCGAATTTTCACAGTGTTCGTTTCGCCGCGGCATGTTAATTCCATCAAGACTTCAAACAAGAAACTCCGACCTCAAAGGTTTTGAGTGAATTACCAAATTAAGTTCGACACCATTAGGTTCGACGTCTGAATCAACTGTCGAACTGAATAATTTGGGTCGACCCAAATAGGTATTAGGTTCGGCACATGTAAAGTTCGACGTTTGAACCGGGCCTACTCTATCTGTAGACTTGTTTGGGTTCACAGACCATGGGAATATGAATTACTCTAGACGTTGCCCAATTAGGAATACCCAAACATACCAACGCGAACACACAACGAATATTGAACTTCCAAACAAATCACGGAGGTCCCTGCAAAGGTCAGCAAGAATTCCCAAACATGCCCACAGCAAGAAATCACTATAACAATTAAACTAGTAGACAAAATAATTTGGGACTCACACAATTCATGTGTGGGAGAACCTTAAACCTTAAACAACGGGAAAAAGAATTATAAACATCAGCTTCATAACAATAGTCACAGCTCCTCTAAGAGTTGCTCTATACACATAAACTATATATAAGACAAGGTTAATTTGGGAACAGAAATCAACACAACTAAGTAATTAAGTGAAAATGTGGCTCAGCCAGGAATCGAACCTGGGTCTCCAGATTACCGGTCGGATGCCTTAACCACTAGGCCACTGAACCAACCACACTGGGAACACATATTTGTACTGTACAACACATACACAGTGTGGCCTTCTGCGGATGGTAAGGTCCGAGGAAGGCTGTTCAGCCTTCTTCAGATTAAAAAGTTTGAAAACTAAGAACTAAAAACTATTTACAATGGTTGTGCTAGTCTGAGGTCCTAGCTTATATAAGTCGGGTGATTAACAAATACAGAAAAGGTGAGTGACAGAAGTTATGTAACCGATTCAACGTAACAAATTCCACGCAAGGGGCCTCTGAACAATCGTGATTAGTGTCATAACAAATTCCCAAGGCAGGGCCCTTAAACAATGTAATAAGTTCCCTACTGAGGGCCCCTGAATGGCAAAATTCAAAGAAAAATAACAGAATCCCCCAACGGAGCCCTTGAACGCAAAAGCAATTACATAACCTCTGAAACTATTTACAATCCGTTGGGGGATTCTGTTATTTTTGTTTGAATTTTGCCATTCAGGGGCCCTCAAACTGGAATCAACGGTGAACACCACCTGGATTCATATATATATATATATATATATATATATATATATATATATATATATATATATATATATATATATATATATATACTTACAGATGACATGAAAAATTTACACTCTTCGAAATGTATTTTGTTAGGTAACCATTTGCCTTGCCTACTATTTCCCGCGATGTTTAACCCTTCGACTCGTACACCGGCCAAAACCGGCCGTGCAGAACCACGTCCCTTGTACCACTTGTGACATGATCAGTTTACCGCTCGCAGACAACTTTACCATGTAACATGTGTAGGGAGAAGAGATCTCTCAAACCATACCCAGCACGATTCCGTCAAACAAGCCGGAGAAAACACAAAAAACCCAAGTGACGTTGACCCGAAAATTTGAGTGAAAATCTTGTTCCACTACCCACCTGCACTTCCTTCCATCTAATCCTAAACATTTTCCCCAAATCTTTTCCCACCGAAAGGAAGCCCAGCCCAGCAAGAGAGAAAGAAAGTGACGCAAGAAAAGCAAAAGAAAAGGGGAGGAGAGGAAGCGAAAGGTAGAAGGAGAGGGGGCGGTGAAACTTTTCAACCCAAAAACTCCAATTAAGCATCAGGAACAGAAGGACGCCAGGAGCTCTACCAGGGAAAAGAGTTTTAGGCAGTTTTGGTTCTTTTCGGCTAGATTCTGACCAGAAAACGGCTCGACAATCTAAAATGTGTGTTTTGGCAAAATGTTCAGGAGGGAAATGGTTTAGTATGACGAACACGATTAACAACAAAACAATCTCCTTGTTTGGTCGATTACCAATCGACCGCTATTCGTATTTTGCGAAACAAAGGCATCTAGCGAGGACAGTTTTCGAAGAGAGGGCAATTTTCTCGTGTCGTCTGTAAGCCAGTATTTACTTTATCGAACAAGATAATTTTCGAAGGTAGAGCGCTTTAAAAAAAAGGTTTGCGAGCCGTGTTTTGTCGATTACCAATCCACCGCTACTGGTATCTTGCGAAACAAGGTACCTAGCGAGGACAGTTTTCGAAGGGAGGGCAAATTTCTCGTGTCATCTGTCATTTGGCTTATTTTTGTTTCGTCGGTTTACCAGTCGACCGCTATTGTTTCGTTTCGTTTCGTTTTTACCGTAAGCCCATGAAAACACTAATCATGCAGCCAGCTCAGTATTATTTTCCATGGTACAGCGCAACGTAAGTGCACTAATCATGCAGCCAGTTCTCGCTTTTTGTCTGAACTGGTCTATGGTGGCCGAGGACTGCCACTAAGTTTTGAGGACCATTTTTGCTTTTTTTAAGCAAATAAATGTGAAACAAAATGCAAATAAAATTAAAATCAAATACAAATGCAATGCAATATAAAAGAAAATGCAAATAAAGTCAAAGTCAAATGCAATTAAATGTAAAACAAAAAGCAAAGTACAAATCAAAATCAAACTTGATTCAGGTTAAAATTTAATACGTTTTTAAAAGATGATCTAAATTCGAAGTTAAAGTAAATTAAAATTGAATACACTTGGAAAAGATAATGTAAAACAAAATTAGTGGCAGCGCTCGGCCATGCGAAAATTTACTTTAGTTTGTAAAATTACTGCACATGGCTGAGCGCTGCCACTACCATGATGCTTTGAGCGCTTCAATGCTTCGAGTACCGGAACCACTACAGAACACAGGGCCAAATTTTGAGTGCTTGTCGGTGGCTCGCCGGCTCGACAGTCGCTTCAATGCTTTAAGAACGAGGTAGATAGCTCGATAGCTCGCCGGCTCTGCAGTGGCTTGAGTGCTGAAGAACGATGTAAATATGTTTTGGAGAGTGGCTTGGTGACTCGATGGCTCGGTAATGACTGAGCCGAGCTGGGAAAAAAACCTACAAAATTGGTCCTAGCCTGTATCCTGTAGTGAAGCCGAATCGATAGTAGTCTCCTTTGCAGCCCAGTTTCCGTTGTGTGACATCTCAAAAACTAAAGCGATCAAGCCAGTCACCGAGCCACTCTCTAGTATATTTACCTCGTTCTTAAAGCAATGAAGCGACTAGCAAGCCGGCGAACATTTCGGTGGTCTTTAGTATATCTGTATATCTACCTCGTTCTTAAAGGACTAAAGCGACTAGCGAGCCGGCGAACCACCGAGCCACTCTTTAGTGGTCTTTAGTATAGAACGAGGCGAGGTAGAAATACCAGAGTGGCTCGGTGGCTCGCCGGCTCGCTAGTCGCTTTAGTTTTTGGGATGTCACGCAACGGAAAACGGGCTGCGAAGGAGACTACAATGGATTTGGCTTAACTACAGGATACAGGCTAGGGCCAATTTTGTAGGGTTTTGTCCCAGCTCGGTGGCTTGCCAGTCATTACCGAGCCATCGAGTCACCAAGCCACTCTCCAAAACATATTTACATCGTTCCTCAGCACTCAAGCCACTGCAGAGCCGGCGAGCTATCGAGCCACTCTTTAGTATATCTACCTCGTTCTTAAAGCATTGAAGCGACTGTCGAGCCGGCGAGCCACCGACAAGCACTCAAAATTTGGCCCTGTGTTCTGTAGTGGTTCCGGTACTCGAAGCATTGAAGCGCTCAAAGCATCATGGTAGTGGCAGCGCTCAACCATGTGCAGTAATTTTTCAAACAAAAGTAAATTTTCGCATGGCCGAGCGCTGCCACTAATTTTGTTTTACATTATCTTTTCCAAGTGTATTCAATTTTAATTTACTTTAACTTTGAATTTAGATCATCTTTTAAAAACGTATTAAATTTTAACCTGAATCAAGTTTGATTTTGATTTGTACTTTGCTTTTTGTTTTACATTTAATTGCATTTGACCTTGACTTTATTTGCATTTTCTTTTATATTGCATTGCATTTGTATTTGATTTTAATTTTATTTGCATTTTGTTTCACATTTATTTGCTTAAAAAAAGCAAAAATGGTCCTCAAAACTTAGTGGCAGTCCTCGGCCACCATACTGGTAATCAGTGGTGATGAACACCTTATGCAGCTCAGTGTAACATAAAAATACTAATCTTTTTCTTTTTTTTCATTCCCTCCATTCACCTTCTGTCGGGGTTATGTTTGCGGCATCGCTCGTCGCTCATTCCCAGTCTCGTTCCACCTTTATTGTTCGTTTTTCTTGTGCTAAATGTGAGAATCAGTTACACGTTTTGCGTCTGTTCGACGCTGTGAGTTATCTGCGTCGGCGGGGTCAGTCATCAGGAGTATCTACATCACTCAACCAAATACACTGCGATCCAATTTCCAAACCTGATTTTCATAGCAACAGTAACCAATCAAAACGTCTTACCTGTATAGGGGCTTGTCCACATACCCTCGGTGAAGCCTCCAAAAATACATTCTCCACTTTTCACAACTGTGATTGTGGGCCCTTTGTTGTCGCATTTCCGGTGAAATGATTCTGGTGCAAAGCCGTCTCGGGAAGCTCGGAATAGAAGACTCCACTCGCCTTCCAAGTCTTCCGGCAACCAGCCTTTCAAAATTTGTTGATGCTCTTCGCTCGTCAAAATCATTGACTCTTGAAATGGCTTTGGCGTCAGTTCATCAATTATGCCTTGAATCTGGTAAAACCTAGCTTCTGCTTCAAGTTGTTTGAGAGCCGTTACCCCTTCTGGTAAAATCAATTCTCCATCACGGAGATAGTTGAGGATAAAGCGAAAGTGGGTCCCATCTCGGTCAATAAACATACACCCGTCCTCGCAGGGCTGCGAATCAAACTTTCCGGAAAACATGGCAGCCAACATTGAGTTGGGATCTTTTCTGAGTGTTTGCATGGTTGTGGTAAAATGCGTTCCACCAACATTGAGTTTAACAGTGCGGGCATCGGATTCGCGAGGGACTTTCTTGTCTTCTGTCTTCGGAAAGACGTCAAATTGTTCTTGCTCTTGGCGAATCCTTCTTGCTTGTAACTGTAAGATTTCGCATGCTTCTTGAAGATGATTTTCCGTGTATACTTGAGCTTGGTTGCGCTGTTGAACAGCTGTGGAAATACATTTAGTGACAACTGAACACATTTTTCATAAATGCCGTGTCGGCAGGCGTGTTTATGGACCGCAACCGCGATCCGTGTGAATATAAAAGCGATAGATCTATTGTTTACGGCTCAATTACCTTTCCGGTGTTTAAACTCTTGCATTATAGTAAACGGGCGTGAAGTACCTCAATTTGATTTGCTTTCACTTTACAAATAGACTGAGTTTAAAATAAAACGTTGTACGTTTCCAAATCTTTTACCTTCTTTGAATGAGAAATTTTAAAATGGAAAAAAATTAAAGTTCTGAACTAAGGTAATCGTAACAAAATATTCCAAAATCAGAATAAAAGACGAAGTGATCACTTTAAGGGTTTGATGGCGTCAACGTAAACATGTCACTGCTGCTAATATAAGCTATTTTCTCGTGGTTACTGTTGACTCATTCTTTAGCGCAAGCCTCCATTTTTACGAGGTGCTTGTCTAGCGGTCGACGGAAAAAAAGGTTAGATTTTTGGGGACCGTTGATAGTTAAATTTTAGAACACTTGACGATTACTCTTTCATACGACGAAATACCTTCCACGCTTTTTACTCACAGTCACCGATCATATCGATACATACATTTAATTTCACGCATCGCTATTTTTATCACAATTATTCAAATGACTTCAAAAGCAGCTATATTTGAACTGATCGACATAAATTGAACATTTTTGTCCTTAGGGAGGAGGTGCTGAGTACTAGCTTTGTGCTAGGAATTGGCTGTTTCCAAACAGTTAAGGTAAAAATGACGCACGTTAACGCGTTTCATGGTTGACGGTAAGATATCACGGTTGACGGTGAACTCCAGTGAGTCCCTCTTGACAAGTCACCCATGGCTAGCTTAGCATGCTTCAGTCTCAACATCCGTTAGCCTAAAAATATGTGATTTATCCACACATATCTCTATACTTGATCGAGTGGATGGTTCAACGTCCGCCCCCGTTTCTCAGACTGTGAAGTTCGTGGCCATTGGTGCTAGAAAACCCTAGGCGACACATACAGACAAAGAAACAAACAAGTCAAGTTTGGAAAGCTTGTCATACGAGTTGATTAGCCAACTAAAGTAGCATAGTCAGGACAATAGTACGTCAATGTTGGAAAATAAAAAAAAACTTGTGCTTGCTTGAGTTCGTCCGGCCGCTAGATTCAGCTTATAGGATCTGCGAGGCCACCGAATTCATCCGTACTGCATTCTGTTCCACGCATCCGGGTTCAAATTATAATCAGTTTGAAAGTATATCTGACGTAAATGCAAATTATAAACGAAATCTGTCGTGGGAACCTGCCGCCTCTGTTTGTTATCCATTATGGCCTTACTTTTCTGTTATAGTAATTAAAATATCTTCGTCTTTTAACTAAGACTAAATTCAAAAATCAGGTTGCTGGAAATAAAATTGCTTGAGTGTGCCAATACCGTCGACTGCATCTACCCATGAACGCACGTGCCCAAAACATGTTTTCAGTTGACGTCAAACGTCTGCGTTTCGGGTGTCAAACTTTAAAGTTTCCCCGCCCAAATGTGAAGTTTCACTACTCACAGGGATATGTTTTCAGTCAACAAGAAAGTAAGAAATTATCAAAAAGGCGTCCTGCTTTCAATATATATCAGGGAAAGAATTTTCACTGACTTTCCTCGGATTTCTTGACTGCGTTGACAGTGAATTGAACCACGAGAACACCGAGGGAACTTCACATTTGGGTGGGAAAACTTTGAAAGTTTGACACCTGAAACGCAGAGGTTTGACATCGCGTGAAAACATGTTTTGGGCGCGTGCGTTCACGGGTAGATGCAATCGTCGGTAACATGAATGCACTGCCAGCGTACATCTGTTCCACAGATCAATGAATGCAAGCCCAGGGTTGCCATAATTAAAAGTGAATGCTCCGCTGAAAAGCAAAGCTACGTGGAACGCGTCAATAACTACCTCGATCTGTGGTAATGGAATGTAGTAAGGTAGAGCTGTTATTCAGTATTATTTCGGAAGTGACAACTTGTATTGAAAATTTCTATATAATTGAACATTTATCGGCATCGACATCGACATTAATTTCAAAAGGATCGAAGAAGGATATTAAAGTATTACTTGTGTACAAAAGAAACTATAGAAATCACCACTGCCCCAGCTATAAGTTTGGTAAATAATGGTAATGAAGAGGCCCACTGACATTGACAAAAACGCAAATGAAGTTACGAAACCCTCTATTATATGACTTCATTAACAATTTAATTTAAAATAAACCTATTCGGAGGTCACGACTTTACGTCTGGTGGTTTTATTCAGATCTGCTTCTCAAACGAGACGTTTACCTCTGCTGGAGTTCAGTAACGCATACAACTCATTCAGTATATTAAAGGTAACTCGCTTTAAGCTTTGTCCTTTTTAAATATATCTTCCACATTCCTTCTTTGATAAGGAAAGGTCTTCAAAAGGAATTGCGATTGAACTTTACAAATTTGAAATTTATTACGAATTGTTTTCTACCCAAAATCGGCAGCCATTTTGAAAAACGGGCGGTTCTTGCGTCCAATATTGAAATCTGTCATAAACATTCTACCCTTGCCTCTAACTAATATATTTAACAGTTCCTTTAGTCAGGGAATTTTTCCTGACCAATTAAAAATTGCCAAAGTAATTCCTATTTACAAAGTTGACAATCCTAAACTAGCTTCGAACTACAGGCCATTTCTATTCTACCTTTTTTCTCAAAAATTCTTGAAAAATTAATGTATAAAAGATTGATCAACTATTTAGAAAAACATAGCATCTTGTCGTCAAACCAATTTGGCTTCAGAAGCGTTCACTCTACAACCATGGCAGTGTTGAGTCTTATTGAGAGCATTGAAACCGCGAGTGATCAGCATAAAACAACAATCATGGTGTATACCTTGATTTGTCAAACGCATTTTACACAGTTAACCATGGCATCTTAAAATGCAAACTTGAACAATATGGAATAAGGGGAGTACCCTTTCAATGGTTCAAAAATTATTTATCTAATAGATTGCAGTATATGTTCAAATTAATGATTATAAATCAAAAATGATGACTGTAAAGTGTGGTGTACCACAGGGATCTGTTTTAGGGCCACATCAATTTCTACTCTACATTAATGATATTCAAAACGCATCTACCAAACTTAACTTCATTTTGTTTGGTTTGGTTTAATTTGTTGAGGTAAGCGAGGTTTCGACTTTTTAGTTTTTTAGTTCAAGAAGAACACTTGAAGAAATTGCCGTTTATACTTTTGGAATGGAGAGAGACCTTGCGGCCTTTGAAGTAGAAGCTTGCAGGATTGGAGAACTGATCCAAAACTGCGAATTGTGAGACACAAACAAACAAGTCATTTCCAGCGACTATGAGCAGCTGAAAGACTCAGGCACACAAATCTTTTCCAGGGACTGAAAGACCCATTGTAAGACCTATTCCAATACTACGATTTGCCAGACACAAATCACTTCCAGTGACTGAAATGAAAGACTCAGTCAAGAACTAAGCTTTGTTAGGCGTTCGAGGCCTACAGACGAATTCGAAGTCAGCTGTGAAGTTGAAAACCAGTCACGCAACAGTTTAAGAGACCTAGTGAGTCACTTTGTATCTCGATTAGTACATTTTGTATTGTTGTTTACTTATATTTATACCGTTTGTTACTTGCATGAATATAAATAAACAGCAACACAAAATGTATTCATCTTCTTCTTCTTCTTCTTCTTCTTCTTCTTCTTCTTCTTCTTCTTCTTCTTCTTGTTAACAACGGGGCAGTTTTAGTGTGAACTATTACTAGTTGAGGTTAAGCGGAAGTGAGTTCCATCTTGGTCCTTAAAATACGGTAAAGTAAAAGTAATAAGCGAAGGACCGCAAACGATAATGTTGCTTGTTTAATTAGGATCTAAAGATATCTAATCACCCAAAAGAATAAACCAGAATATTTCAAAAGCAAGGCTGATACTACGTGAAAAAAGTTGACTTAGCGAGACACCAACATAACCGAAACTCGATAAAGTAGGGTGGCAACCGTGAAAGCTGTTTCGTCCTTTTTGGGACGCGTCAGTACGGTGTAACAAATTTAAATGACGCCAGCTTGAATGCCAATGTAAATAAACTGCACAATGACCCGCACCTCACAGGGTTGCGTATCAAACTTCCCAGAAAACAAGGCAGCCAACACTGAGTTGGGATCCTTTCTGAGCGTTTGCATAATTGTGGTGAAATGCGTCCCACCAACATTGAGTTTAACAATGCGGGCAACGGATTCACGAGAGACTTTCTTGTTTCCGGTCTTCGGGAAGAATAGAAGTCAAAGTGTTCTTGCTGTTGGTGAATCCTTCTTGCTTGTAGCTGTAAATTTGGCATGTATCTTTGCAAATGATTTTCCGTGTATACTGGAGCTTGGTTGCGCTGTTCAACAGCTGTGGTCATACGTTTCCTAACAGCTAACGAGCACATGTTTCACAAATTCAGCTTCCTCGAGTTGACGAGAGAGCAGACGTGATTATGAAACGCAACCTTGATTATACGAAAACAAAAGCGATAGTTCAATTGTTCACGGCTGAATTACCCACTTCCTTGAACCCTTTGAGTAGTGATATCTATCTTTTACAAACATCCTTTAGCTTATTTTAAAAACACGTATGCGCATTATAAATGGTCGAAAGGTTCCTCAACTTTCGAAGTAATCTGATTTGCATTTTAATTTTACAAGTAGAAGTTTAAACTAATAGAGCTGTTAGTTTCAACTGAGTATCGTCAAAAAAGACCAAAGCAAATACACTGCCAGGACCAATTTCTTTCTTTGACGGCTGAAGGCAGTTGACGATAGAAATATCACAAATCAATTTGGCGGTTGACGGGTAAGCCCGTCGAGAGCCTCTTTACAAGTCACCCGTGGCAGCTAAGCATGCTTCGGGTCAAAGTCCGTTGGCTTTAAAATAGGTGATTAATCTCTGACAAATCTCTATGATTCAGGGGACGGTTTAATGACGACCACCCCGTTTGTCAGACTGCACTGGCTGTGACAAGTCCTACCAGAAAACACTATAAGAAACATAAAAAAAAAAAAATAAAAATCCAGTTAGGAGAGCTTGTCACACGAGTTCATTAGCCAACTAAAGTAGAATAGTCAAGACAATAGTACATGGATGTTAAGAAAAACTGAACACGTGCTTGCTTGAGTTCGTCCGGCCGGTTCATTCATCCGTACTACATTCAGTTCCACGCATCCGGTTCAATCAATTATAGTCAGTTGAAAGTATATCTGACGTAAATGCAAATATGCATATGAAATCAATAAACAAGAACAAAATCTGTATGCCAAAAAATACACTCGAGCATAGTTAATAGAGAGAAATGGTTATGAAGCCCGGCAAACATCAAAGGAGCAAAACAAAGAGGCCAAGATTTATGTTGGAAGGTCCATGACCCTGCACATCTTTTGTTTTGCACTCATGTACTATGCATGAATTACATAATCGCAATGTTTCTATTGGTTAGTTGCAAAACCACGCGTAACCGCCTATTGTTATTTGTGCAGGGTCAACCCACAAAATAGAAAACAAAAACATATAACAAAGATCTTTGCTAGGTTTCATAACCATTTCCCTCTATTAACTGACTCGAGTCTGGTGTCTCGTTTGTTGTCCGTTATGGCCTTACTCTTCTGTTATAGCAACTGAAATCTCTTGGCCTTTTAACTAAGACTAGATTCCAAAATCAGGTTGCCGGAAACAAAGCTGCGTTTATGCGCAAATTGCGTGAATGTACTGCTAGCGTACAACTATTCCATAGATAAATTAATGTAAAACCTGGGTTACCTGAATTTAAAGTTAATGATACTCTGAAAACCAAAGCCAAAACCAAAGTTTGTGTTAATAAAATGGAGTAAGATAGAGCTATTTATGATCATCACCTCCACCGCCACCACCACCACCACCACCACCATCATCATCATCATCATCATCATCATCATCATCATCATCGTTGTCGTCATTATTATTATTATTATCATTTGTTGGCATATAATTTAGTCATTTCAATGACTAAATATGAGTAACCTTGCTTCCATATGGTTAACCAAGAAAAATGGCGCAAAGAAATAAATATTGAACTGGATCAAAATACCGTAAAGTTCTGAGTGTAATGAACCCCATTACTTTTGGATTTAGCAGTCTTTTCCTATCGCTACTTTCGGAGGGTCGCTACTTTGGGTAGCTAAAACGTGTACCGTACATGGACCGTTCGAAGTTAATAAAATGTGAAAACATACACACTTTTTATTTGGAGAAGCTTCAGTGTACATGTTATTGTTTTAAATAACAATGCGAAAGAATCAGCCTTTGAATAATCTACATTTATTTAACAACAGTCAGTTCCCATTAAAGGTGATTTTCAGTCCGTACTGCGCAGTCTCAGCATCCCAATGTTTGTGAGGCTCACACGTTGGAATTCGAATCGATGTTATTCGTTACGAACCACTTACCTTATAGTTGAGGCATTTTAAATTCTTTTCCCAACTGTTTCTTTGATTTTTACAGCTACGAAGTTGTTTTCTTTGGTGATATCGGAAAGAACGAAGCATAAAAGCTTTGCATCAACAATGGCGGTTGACATGAACTTTGAATTTACCTCATGTAAGTGATTGCGAAACATTACATTTTGTGACGTCTTACATGAATCAAAACAAAAAACGTGAACAAACTCTTGAGACTGCGCAGTACGGACTGGAAATCACCGTAATGTTATTGTGAGCTGTTGGAGATGATGCAAGCTTTCCTTCAAATCTTTTCTCCCTTATGAGGTCGCTACTTTCGGAAAGTCATAATTTTCGGGGGTCGTTACTTTCGGGATTTGCTAACACCTGTGAAATTTTATCGCTACTTTCGGAGGAAGGTCGTTAGTTTCGGTCGAACTCAATACGGTATTGCCTGGGGAGCAGCTTACGAAATGGTCTCTAAATGTACTAAGAGCTCGAAGCTTATAGTTTTCAATTTAATTTTTTTTTATTTGCCACCACAAATATTAACATATACATAGTAATATTTACATACAGATAGTACTATACAATACAATACAAGCAAGCAAATCACACGGAAAGTTACCATTATGGCCAAACTCTTCTGTTATAGCAACTGAAATCTCTTCGCCTTTTAATTAAGAATCAGGTTGCTGGAAACAAAGTTGCTTGTGTGCGCAAATTGCGTGAATACACTGCTGGTAAATTAATGTAAGGCCAGGGTAAACGTTACCAGAGTTAAAAGTGAATGCTCCGCTGAAACGTGGATCGCGAAAATGACTAGCTCAGTCTGTGTTGATAAAATGGAGTAAGATAGAGCTAAATTGTCATTGTCATTGTCATTGTCGTTGTCATTGTCGTTGTCGTTGTCGTTGTCGTTGCCGTTGCCGTTGTCGTTGTCGTTGTCGTTGTCGTTGTCGTTGTCGTTGTCGTTGCCGTTGTCGTTGTCGTTGTCGTTGTCGTTGTCGTTGCTGTTGTCGTTGTCGTTGTCGTTGTCGTTGTCGTTGTCGTTGTCGTTGTCGTTGTCGTTATTGTTATTGTTATTGTTTGGAAAGTGATGACTTGTACTCAGTTTTTGTGTCGAAACGACACGATAAAAATCATGAGTATACCAGCTATAAGTTTGGTAAATATGAATAATGGTAATGAAGCGGCTCACTGACGTTTGACAACAACACAAATGAAACTGTTATATAACCTCCTTAAAAGTTTGATTAAAATGAACCTATTGACAGATCGCGAGTTTACGCTTGGTGGTTTTATTCATGATAAAGTTTAATACAGTGAATTAGTTATCTGCGTTAACTGTACTGCAGATGATGGGTTGGCAGATGTAATTGAAGTCGAGATCCCGGCGCTGTTGAGTAATTAAATAGCAGAAGTGTAGCACGAAAAGATGAATGCGATTAAACCTTTCAGGCCCAGTGGCCCCCAGCAAAGAAAACTATCTTAAAGGGATGCAGCCATCTGTTTCTTCTTTTCTTTTTCTTCCCAGCGTTTAAATTTTATAAAATAGTACTTCCTATTTAAAAGCTATCACCGCTGTATTTAGGGAGCCATAGGCCAAAGTTATCAAATTTCAACTTTGCACAGAGAATGATGCATTCTGAGGAGCGAGAAGTGTATTGTCTTAGTAAACATTTCAAAGGTTTTATCTTAGATCTCTTTTGCAATGTTCGGCATAATTTAGCATTCGGAATTCTGGATGGTTCACATTCCATCTCTCTTGAACACTTGACGAACCACCTTGAGATTTGTTATTGCATTGCTACGTGATTTGTGAATGTTAATTCTACAGATATGATAATATTTTCACTGGCAAAATTCGATCAAGATCGATCTACGAAGGCTACATGATGATTTACGAATGTGAAGTCTACAGATATTATTCAGATTTTATGTCCCTGACCAATGGACTGCTACATCATTTACGAATACGTCTATAGGTATTATTTTCAATGACAAAATCCAAGTTAGTTAACGGTAAGCTTATCAATTTTAAATGATTGGTCAAGAATACAGATATTATTTCCAGTGTCGAAAGATCAATCCAGGTGTGTTATTATTAAGCTTAATGGGTGAGTAAAATTCCTCGCTGTCTCATACTTTGGAAAAATAAACACGTTTATTAGCGGAGCTCTGGGATCTGCGCGGAGCAGCATTGGTAATATAGAGATTTAGCCAAGCCTAAAAGCGGAGCTCCACGATTATTATTTTTTACTGGTATTGAGCAACACCGCATGGCTTTCCTTGCGCCAATATTTTATGTTTAGAGCAGTCAACAGGAATTGACTGTGGTTCAAAAAAACCTCAAATCATTACAAGAAAACAATACAGTCGATGCGTGTGTTTATTCAAAAACAAATTTAGCAATCTAAGAAAGATCAAATATTTTCATCCAACATCGCTTGGAGAGCATGTTTGAAGATTTAGCCACCTCTCACAACAGTGCGTGTGTACGTTCGACCCTCCATGTACGACAATGCGAAAAGTCGCACTCGAGATAAACCTGTACTATATTCCTCATTTTAGGACGAATAACAAACTGCAGGCAACAAGAGAAGAAACTTACGATCTTATAGCGGTATCGGCAATCTTTTAAAGCTTAAATTTTATTTAAAGGAAAATTCAAACTCGAGGGGAAAAACCGATCAAATGCATGAGCCTGTCTCAAAATCTGACAGAAAGTTGTCAAAAAGCTGTCAAGAAAAATGTCAAAAACAAGCGCGCTTCACGCTTCATGTGAAAAGTTAGAGATCTTCGTCCAAAGACTTGTAAGCAATGAAGTTTCTCAGTCTAATTTTGATTAATTCTCGAGGGGTTTTTTTTTGTTTGAACCTGTAAGAATCAGTCGTGTTATGGCTGGCTTTGGTGATTTTGTAGCGTACGGTACAAGTTTTAAGGCAGAAACTCAAGCTCGAGGTGGAAAATGTCGATCAAATGTATGTGCATGTTTCAAAATCTGACAGAAAGTTGTAAAAAGCTGTCAAGAAAATGACAAAAACAAGCACGCTTCACGCTTCATTTGAAAAAGTTAGAGATCTTAGTCCAATTAGGTTAATTCTCGATTTTTTTTGTTTGAGCCAGTAAGGATTACCGTTTGGATTATGAAAACAGCGAAACCGTTGGCTGGCGTATATGGGTCTGTGAAGGAAAAGCTCGTGTGGTTTCGTAAGCGCGGTCTTGGTTATAACTAGATGATGTTTCGCCGTTGAGAATCACTAAAAGCAATCTCGTACCCAGAGTCCTCAGGCTCTTTGGCCAGCGGTTAGTCGCCAGGAGAGACTCTGGGATATGGAAAAAAATCAAATGTTTTGATTGGTTGGCCCGTAACGGCTTCCATTGTTACCCCAGATTTTCTGAGGAAATGGCGGTCCATTCTCCTAGAGTCTCTCCGGGCGTCCACCCGCTGACCAAACAGCTCGAGGACTCTGGTTAGGAGATTGCACTAAATGGAGATTTCTCGGTGGACATGGGAAGTAACAGTAAAACTATCAAGGCACTTTAGGGTTTTTTGTGTGCTTAGCCAAGCAACCATTTTTTGTGTGAAATGGCGCTATTATGCAGCCCTGTGCTCCGAGTGATTGCTGATTGACTAAACTACCAGGCTCCCACTCCTTTTGTCATTTCTACGGAAATTTATGAATGATCCTCGCAGTTGTGAAACGTAATTTACGCAATTGCCAAAAAAAACTGAATAAAAAAATTGAACTCGTGATCTCGCGAGACCGGTGCGATGCTCTAACCAACTGAGCTATGAAGCCACTAACGTTGGGAGCAGGTCAATTGTGGGTTCATATGTTTCCGTGAAAACGGAGGAGAGTGTGAATGATGTATATGAAATAAATCATATATGAACTGTGGAAATGAAATCAAATGAAGAATGATCCTCGCAACTGCGAAGATCATCACAACTCAGCGAGGATCATTCTTCATTTGATTTCATTTTTTCACGACGGGAAATTGTATAACAAGATTATTTATTAGAATATCAGTGATCTACAGTGATTAGGCCTAAGCACTGATTTTAATTGGTTGGCTTTTTGTTGAGGTTTGGTGATCGACGTTTTCCATTTACTTTCTAAAATTATTTTAAGCGAGTGATTATATAGGCTTGCTACAGGGTGTAGAATAAGTAATGGTAATAGGACTGAGTGGAGTACAATTCAGGGAGTAATCGCGCGAGTGATTTCAAATTGGCCGAGCGCGTAGCGCGAGGCTGATTTGAAATTACGAGCACGATTACCCCTGAATTGAACGACACGAAGTCCGATTACCAATTAATTGTGTCAATAACAAAATGCGAGAAACTCTAGTGGTCAACTTTCTAAACTGTAAAATTATTGTACAAATAACCAACGGAAATGGTTGCTATTTTACAAGCGCGAAGATTGACAACTGACACGACATGGCAGCTACTGCTCAACATACCCAAATAAGGTAACTGTCCGATTTGGCCTGTCCGATTACAGGTGTTTGTAATCGGACAGCTCAAATCGGACAGTTTGGACCTGAAGCAGCCAATTAAGAACAAAAAAAGGCTGTTAAGAACCAATCACATTCGAGCATTTTGTTATTGACGCAATTAGCGCATAAATTAGTGGTTAGAAGAGAGAGATTAGGCAGCGAAGAGTCGTAGGTTCGAGTCCTGTCTAAACACTAAGCATTGTTCCTTAAAACAAAAATGCCGACTTCCCAGAATTCCTTTCAGTCACTCTTACAACAAATTGGCGCTGACTTGTAGGAAATATTTTCTAGATTTAAACTTTTGTTTTAAAACGTGGATAAAGCAGTTAAGTGTACCAAAACATCGATATCATTGTCGCCTATTTTCGCTTTTAAATTTCTCGGGCGCGGCCATTTTGGATTTGATGACGTGCAATGGTTGCCCTATTGTTTAACACAAAGGATTTTCTACTTCATTTGCTTCCTGACAATAGCTGTCACCATTGCATCATTGTCATCAAATCCAAAATGGCCGCGCCTGGGAAATTTGAAAGCGAAAATAGGCGATAATGATATCGATTTTTTTGTACACTTAAATTTTATATCCGCGTTTCAAAACAAAATTTGGAAGCTATAGTAATTTTTTCCAGCAATTTTGTGTAAATTTTTTTGTAAGAGTAGAGGTTCCCTTTAACACCCACTAGTTATTTATATTCAGATTTGTACCTCCTGTAAGACTCGCACTGAAGAAGGCAGACCTTTCTGCCGAAACATGTTTGTAATATTTAAAAACAGACATTTATCATAAGACTGTTTACTATTTCACTTAGTTTACAACTCGATGTAATGTGCACTTGATCGTCACGTCATGGAAACTGCGCAATATGAGGCAATAAATGTTGTTGTGTTGTTGTTGTTCGCCGCATCAAGACGTTTCTTAGATCCACAATGGGACAACAGCGTCTCAGTAGCATCACCATACTTAACATTGAAAGAGCGTATGCCAAGGCCATGCAAAATGACATGAAAAGCGGGATCATTGACATTTTGGGGTGGCGAAGTAATCGCTCATCATATTTTTTCTAGACTTAAGCTAGTGAATTTCATCTCTTTTAGTGTTTCGTACTTTCGAAATGTTTTCCACGGCTAATGGTGATGACGAATCAGTGAACATGGAGTCACGAGAAAAAACATCTCTTTGCAACAGTGAGAGTCAAGTTTCATTCGGGTAGATTAACACTCCGACAGAATTTACCGTTTCAACAAAATAAAAGAGGCGGATCCTGTAGTGGATCTAACCAGCTATAAAATTGTAAAACGACAGCTCTAAAACCCACTGCCGTATCAGAACATTTTCTCTCTAACAGTCACAACGCTACTGACATCAGTACAACTCATTCCACTAGAAATCTTTACATCTAATCGTAACGGTGTGTACGTAAAGCAGCAGAAGCATATTCATCAATATAGGTCAAACTCATGAACCCACAGGAATCAATAGGTGGTTTGCAACCAATCTCTGGAGACACAGGTTGAAACGAACAAATGCTGGCGACGAACAAAAAGGAGCTAATGGAAGGTCAATTGTTTACGTACACCAGCATGGCGGCTACGACATAACATGAAAACCACCTATAGAAAAAAAGAAATGTAATACCTTTCCTTTTGTTCATGTGTGTATTTTGCAAATTTTCAAACTGTAACGATTTTATTTTACGTTATCTTGTTTTCGTTTATTATAGCATCATATTATATCAACAACTTATTTTAAATTGTAACGTCGTTTCACCTTAGGGTCATACTCTGCTACACCCTAACTACGCACGACAGACGCATGCGGCCTAAAATTTGTTGTAGGATTTTGAATCTAGATTTAAAACCATGCGACAGTCATCGGTGTAGGCAATGTTGAATGACGAGTGTTTTTATACTATTTTGTGCTTGGCGCGAGCAGAAGTTAATAAAAATAGTGTCAAGAGTCGGACAGAGTAGCTTTTTATTATCGCATATTCGCGCTTTTAAACTTCGTTCTTGCCGTTATTTTTTATTTATGACGCCAAAAATTTGCTCAATTGTTTAGCTAAATCGATTCTAGCTTCCTGACAAGAGCTGCAACCGCATGACTTCATTAAAATTCAAAATGGCGGCGCGTAGGAGATTTAAAAGTGGAAAGAGACGGTAACGACATTCATTTTATCACGTTAATTTCTTGTGAGAGTTGAGGGTCCCTGTGAAAACTTGTTTCGGCGCCGCCTTTCCCGGACTACTACCAAATGCTTCTGGCTCGCGGAGGATACGCCTAACTAGCTAAGGACGTTTTTGACGTGTGTTTTCTGTTGCCGTTGTTGATGTTGTTTAGAATATTACGTTATTTTTTGTTCTCGTATTGTGTTTCCATTTTCTCTGTCTCCTGTACAATCAAATTCTAGAAGTTGTTTAACAAATATATTCCATGTTGCCGTGCGTCTGTTCAGTAAAAGATCACAGATGACGTCAAAATTTGGTAAAAACAAAGAACATGGAATCTATTGTTTTTATATAATAAAGAAACAAAATGCAAGCGAAAACTTGTTTATTTTCACATTTCTGGAAAAAAGTGGGTCGTGATGACGTAATCTGTGCATCTGTCCTCTAATAGATCATAGCTAAGAACAATCACGACGCGCGAACTATTCACCTTATTATATAATTGCATATAAAACATCGTATCAATACATAATTAGTACTAATGAAATTTTAGATAGAAAAGTGTCAACAAAAATAAAAAGTCCACTGTTCAAACATATCTTTCCG
>JAEMWC010002135.1:0-59147 GCA_016490735.1 Pachyseris speciosa | reverse complement strand
CGGAGTCTGGCGATGTTGAAGAGTTTGCCATCTTTGCCTCGGCGAAGGCGTACTGCACAGTCGGCGAAGGCGGTCCTGCAGGAGCATCGAGAAGAAGATCCCGAACAGTGTTGTGTGCTAAGACGCAGCCTGCTTCACTCCACTACTGACTGGGAAGGGGTCAGAGGGTGGCCCCATCAAAGCAAACCGTGCTCTACATGTACTGATGGAAGGAGGTGATGACTGCCAGGATTTGAGAGGACACCCAATCTTCTGCAGGATCTGGAAGAGCCCGCTTCTTCTCACCAAGTCGAAGACTTTTGGTGAGGTCCAGGAAGCGAGAAACAATGGCTACTGCTGCTCTCGACACTTCTTCTGCAGCTGTCGGAGGGAGACGATTATGTCCACTGTGGACCTCCCGGCTCTGAAGCCACATTATGACTCGGGTAGACGCGCGAAGCGAGGCTCTGTAGGCGGTTGAGGGCGACTCGGGAGAAGACTTTACCGACGATGCTCAGGAGAGAGATACCGCGATAGTTGTTACAATCGCTGCGGTCACCCTTGTTCTTATATAAGGTGACGATGTTGCCATCTCTCATATCTTGGGGAATGAGGCCTTGCTCCAGCACAGGCACAGGAGCTCATGAAGCGGTTGCAGGATGGTCTGCTTCCCCTGCTTCAGCACTTCAGGCGGAATACCGTCCTTCCCCGGCGCCTTGCCGCAGGCGAGATAGTCGATGGCTTTGCTGAGCTCCTTCAGTGTGGGCGGGGTTCGAGCTCTTCCATGACTGGTAGGCCGGCAGGGCGTCGAGGGCAGCGTCTGTGGCGATGTTCTGTGTCGCGTAAAGCTCGAGTAATGCTCAATCCATCGCTGCAGCTGCTTGCTCTGGTCGGTGATGGTCTCGCCAGTCTTTTATTCCAGCGGGGCTGTTTTGACGCTCGTGGGGCCGGTGGCAGTTTTGATCCCCTCGTAAATTCCTCTGGCGTAGCCGCGGTCGGCAACTGACTGGATCTGGGCGCACAGGGTCTGCCAATACTCGTTTGCGCAGCGGCGGGCGGTCTGCTGGGCCTTGCTTCTAGCTGCTTTGAGAGCGTCGCGTGGGCTAGGGCAGGTATTCTGCTTGTGGTCCAGCAGTCCTTTTCTCCTGGCCTCCGTGACTGGCTGCATCTCTTCCCAATGTGCCTCGAACCAATCAGCATTCTTGTGTTCTTTCTTCCCGAAAGCGGCCATGGCTGGGTCGTAGATGGCATTGCGGAGATGGTTCCAGGTGGCGACGGGGTCGCCCGGGTCGCTGGGGGGTGGCTGCGTAGCGAGCCTATCCTTGAAGTTGTCGGCGAAGCTCTGAGCCTTGGTCGGGTCGAAAGTGCCACAGGTGTTGATGCGGGGGAACCCCTTCGTCCTGGTGTGGTGGATCTTTCTGGGTTTCAGCCTGACCTTGCTGGCGACGAGAGAGTTGTCGGTGTCGCAATCAGCGCAGTGGTAGCTTCGCGTGTGAAGGATGGTGCTGAGGTCCACTCTCCTGGTGATGACGAGGTCTAGCTGGTGCCAGTGGTGGGACCGAGGGTGTCTCCAAGACACGTGCATCCCCTTGCACGTGAAGTAAGAGTTGGTGATGCAGAGGCCGTGGTGGCAACAGAGTTTGAGCAGTCTCTGTCCGTTATCGTTCATCCTGCAAATGCCCTGGTGGCCTAGACAGGTGGGTCATACTTGCCAGTCGGCCCCAACGCGGGCGTTGAAGTTGCCTAGCAAGTATATGGCTTCGTAGTTCGGGATTCCTGACAGCAAGTCTCCTAGGGCCTCGTAGAACTGGTCCTTCGCTTCAGGGGTGGAGGTTAGCACAGGAGCGTAGGCTGAGATGATGTTGACGTAGCCTAGGGAGGTCTTCATGCGCAGGGTGAACAATCTTGATGTTCCTCCTGTGGGTGTTTCTGTGGTGGCGAGCAGCGAGTTCCTCACGGCAAAACCTACACCGTGCTGCCTGGGCACATCCTGAGACAGGCCCTGCCAAAAGAAGGTGTAGTGTGATTCTCTAAGAGATCCGCTGTCGGGCAGTCGGGTTTCCTGGAGGCAGGCGACATCGATGTTAAGTCGTGCTGCCTCCATGTTGATGATGGCTGTCTTGCGGGAGTCGTCGATCTGCAGAAGGTCCGCAGAGAGTCCCGGGCATATTGTGCAAACGTTCCAGCTTGCGAAACGAAGAGCTGGAGTCTTCTTTGGTTTTTTCTTGAGTTGACTGCTTGGTGCGGGATTACACTCACCTTTCAGGACAGGTGCCCCTAAGCTCTACGCACCCAGTAGAGCAAGCGAGTGTGACAGGGTTAGCACCTTACTGGCCGGGGGCTGCCCGGCTTGAGGCGGGCGGTAGCTACCCAATGAAGCTGAAGAGCCTCTCCCACCGTCGAACGAGGCCCCTGGCGCTCCGTCGTTGCGCCAATCGGCCGGAACTTATAACCGGTAACTGCCTCGTCTCGTTAAGTGTGCCGGAATCTTGCGACTCCACTAGAGGTCAACTCTCCAGGTGTGCTAAAGGCCTGGGCGTGTGAATATGGAGACGCTGGGCAGCCCACACTGCAGTGTCCCCCTCCCTCTCGGTGTCGCTGGCAGGATCCAAGGGAAAGGATGAACCAATACAACTTGAGGCCAGGTCCACTGCAGGAGTTGCCGGATGCAGACGCAGAGCGGCTACAACCGCCTTCGGTGTTCCACTCCGGGTCTTTTTCCTCGAGGTGACCTTCCTGAAGCCTTTTCTGGATCGCTGCAAGGCAGCGGAGATTTGGAATCAGGGTTTTCCTTCCCCTAGATGAGCTGCCTTCGAAGGCTGAAGAGTCCCATCTACCCCGGGCAACTGGTTATAAGGCGCCAGTAACTCGCCTTCGCCCCTGCTCCTGTTAGTGGTGCCAGTTTGGCCACGAGGAGGCCGGAGTCGGACTTGGCTGCCAGAGGCTATGAGAGACGCACGTTTTGAGGGGCACTTCGAGAGGCTGCGAGAGCCCAGCCTCGCAACCCACCCCTCGGCTATAACAGCCTTACGAAACCAAAGGCCTGGGCGTGTGAATATGTATGAATATGTATGAAAATCATATATTTGAACTGCGATGCAGATTGAAGAACGAATATGTGAATGATCATAGCAGTTATCAACACTACTTAAGCAGTAGTGAAAACCGCCTGTAAAGAAGAACAAATTGACCAGCACTCAGTTGGCTTGTTAACGTAGCTGGTAGAGCACTGTACCGGAATCGTAGAGGTCGTGGGTTCGAATCCCGTACAATCCTGAATTTTTTTCAGGCCTTATTTTTTACTACCGTTTAAGTAGTGTTCATAACTGCGGTGATCATTCACATATTCAGAGAGAGGATAACCAAACCGTTTATTTCGTTGCTAACTTTTCCTTGGCTTTACAACGTTTGATGAGCAAAAATTTTCTTTATAAGGGAGAAATCCAACGTTTGATTTCGTTTGATTTTACTTCCGGAACGGGCGCGGTCCGGATGGAATAAGGCTGGACCGGCTAAAAGCGCATTATTAGCCAATCATTTTTAAGGATTTAGGTTCCGTCCCGCTGAGATGCTTCAGGAAAAAAATAAGATCCTTTTTTAAAAAAAACATTATACATACATATTTTTTATTAATATGAATTAGAAACAAAAATGAGATGTCGCATTGTTTCAAAATGATCGACAATTGCTTTATTCACTACTTTCACGCACTTTTCTTGGCATTGCGATTTGAAGATGCCAACTTTGTACCAAAACCAAGATTATAAGATTGACGTTGAGTAGATCCCAGGCTTGCAAATGCAACTGAGGCAACGTTTTAATGCAATGAGCTAATAATAGTGAACGATTTTATCTTCGCCATATGCATAATGACCATTATCCGAGCATTTTATTGGTGTCTTTTGAATACCTTGAACATTTTAGAAGGAAAGACGGAGTATTAAGTCAAAGCTTTTTACTGGGGAATGAAAGGTGGGATCGAGTAGTGATGAATGAATGAATCATTCGTTTACCATTCATTGATTTTTCATTCATTTAGATAAATGATTTTCCGCCGCTCACCCGACGATTTCAGTAACCAACGAAGAATCCTTCACCAATCACGCTTATCAATCAACCCTTATCGCCAATCATGCTGTCTCAACTGCGGTAAAATCTATCGTACTATTTACCACTACGCAATTTTTTAAAGACTATTGAGTACATTTTTGAGCTTTCCAACGTGTTTGGCCTGAAAACTATTTGAGTTTTAACTGGTACTCAGGCCACAGAAAAACAGTCTTGAAAGTTTGTTTTGACGGTTAACATGATTAAAGCACGTGCGTCATCTTCCAGTGAAATGATATGTCTTTTGAAGGGACAGCGTTTCTCAAACAAATTTTAATGGATATTTTCCTCGATAACCTTAACCTAGAATCTGGAAGAACTTTCAAGAGAAGTAAAAGGATCGTAAACAGATCTTATAAGAGCACCTTCAATTATCTATAACGCGTCATTGCATCCAGCGTCATAGCGCTCTATCAATACCCCCTGCGTGACATTCGTAACGATGTTTCCTATTGATAATATTACGTCTCGAACAATCTACCACATACGACTTTCCCTGCAACGGCAATAGACCCTTCTAGCCTTTTTACCATCTAAAATACCAAAGGCTTATAAAATCGATGCAGCAAAATTGTACGTGTATACTACATGTGAAGTACATGCATAATCCAGTGGAAATAATTTTCTTTTTACACTGGATGCGTCTTGCATTTTCTAGCTAAAACCGATCTACACGCTTTGTGAAGGAAATGGAACAGGCAGTTGTGACTGGTGGGAGAGTTGGGCACACGCAGAGAGACAAGTTTCCAAAGACCCTTACCTTGCAGCTAGATTTCGACAAATCACTCAGGACTCCTAAAATCACTTCTCAGGACTGCTATTTCTCTGCGAAGCTAAGAACGCACCACCTGGGTATGTACTGTGCAAACGACGATAACATTTATTGTTTCCTGTATGACGAGTGTACCGCTAGCTCAGGGCCGAATGAAGTCATCAGTCTTCTTGACTATTTACTCATTCAAATCGAGAATAAGCTCGGAAAACATGACCACATTATCATTTGGTGTGATAACGCTCCTGGACAGTTCAAGGAATGTTTCCTGTTCTTTTACCTCGACTATATCGTGAGATGTGGGAAGTTTTTGAGAGCTGACTTGAAGTTTTTGCTGGAGGGACACACTTACTCCGTTTGTGATAGACGCTTTGGAACCATACAAAGTATTTTTCAAAGGCAAGAAATTATCGACGTTCCTCGAAAATGGGCAACCGTCTTAGAACGTGAGCAACTATCGAACGTGGTAGTTAACTGGGTTACATTGAACATGATAAAAGACTACAAATCTTTCCTCCGATTGCAGTACGTCAGGCGGAACGAGGATTTGGAGGGTGAACAATTTGAAGTAAAAAACATCGCCTGGCTCAATTTCGGTTACGGTGAAACAGTCGACCATAACGGAGAGCTTCAGTTAGTGCATCATCCAGAGAGTGTCTTTGTAAGATTCGAGATGAATTCTAAACAATTTCCGAGGAAAATTTCCTTTCTAAAGAAAAGGCAGGGCATTAAACTAAGGCCAGAACTTCTCACTACTGTGAGACAAGAAAGAAGGCCTGTGCGCGAGGATGTTAAACGATCTTGTGTTAAGTTAGCAAGGAAGTATCTCTCTGAACATGCTATTCGATTTTATGAATCACTGCCTTCGGCAGATGAAGAAAATGAAGACAGTGAATTAGAGTGAAGACATATTAAAGGTTTTTGTCAGTCATTAATTTGTACTATAGTCTCATACTATACACCATTGTTCAAAGATATATTTTCCGTGGTGCAACTCCCATATTAAAGTGTCTGGAGTGCTCGCATTTTTATGGTTAAAATTTGTGGTTTTCACTCCTGAGCTGACCCTCTAAAAGAGTTATCTTGGCACATTTCAGCTTATAAGACTGGAATAATATGGGAATACTGAGAGAAAAGCGTGACAACAGCTGGTTTCCCTTCGATGTTAAAACGAATTTATGCCATAACTGTAAAACTAGGATGCTTTTTAATTTCCAAACTTTGCGAAGGCACACCCGTAAATTTCATTTGGGTCTGTTTAATTTTCCACGTCTTAAAACAACCCGAGTGCAAACTGACCAATTATAAAAATCAAAGGGATCACAGCTAATGAAATATCTTGGGAAAACCAGGGCTAGGATTAAATTACTTTACCGCAATTCCTCGAATAAGCGCCCTCCCCGAATAAGCGCCAACACCCTCGGCCAAAATAGCAAAGACGTGCCCCCCCCCCCACCCCCCTAAATAGTAGGGATTCACGGAAAACCTGTTTCTATTGTCACTTTGGTTATAATCTTTTAAGTTTTAACTACACCGACATCAGTATATGTAGGAGAAGTACGGTACTCTTTCTGGCGTTCATCCCGAGTTAGAGTCGTGAAACGTTTCACGATAAGATTTAAAATTGCTGAATTATATAATATAAAACGCGGCTGTGAATTGTGCCCATCGAGTTTGCTCCTGGTAAGTTCTGCCGAATTTCTGAGTGCCCGTTCCGACACCTTTCATGAAACGGAGTGGCAGGCGAATCTCTACTCTTGTGTCTGCCTGAATTTCATCTTGCATGGAAACTTTTGAGTACGTTTGTATCCCACTTTCAACACTTCCACATTCGGCCATTATGTAATTTTGTCAGGCTAAAACCCAAGTCGGAAGTAACCGGTACGCCTGTGCACTTTGGGACAAAGATTTAGTATTCCATAAAACCATCATGATCGCTTTATTTGTTAATAGAATTGAGTGGAGTCCAATGTCATCTTAAATCATGCGAGAAAAAAAGCCGCGAAACGCTGGAAAGTACAAGACCACCCCACCCCCCATTTCAATGATGAATTCGCGCTGAACCCCATGCAATTGCGCCATTTGTCCCATCATTGAAATGGGGGGAGGGGGGGGGGAGAGGGGGAAGGGGGGAAGGGGTGGCCTTAATTTCTCATTTCTCAAGATTGTACCTATGATGGGATACTAGGAGTGTAAACAGTTAATGTAAATACAACAAAACTACATACACACATAATTTTTATTTAAACACGATAATTTTAAAACCTAAAAGCTTGTAGGGTCGAGTTTTTAAGAATTAAATTAACCTAATCTACATCAAAACATATATACAAATTATATATTATTGAACACTGTAATCAGTAATATATAAAATTCGTCTTTTCAAATAGTTTATTTTTTATTTTATGAAACTAACGACCTCTGTCAGTTTTCAGTTTCTTAAATTATTGTTTCTTCGAGAGGATAACCATGTCATATTTCATACAAGCGAATCTTCTTTCACTTTCCAGCTTGTGAGCGACGTGTTTCTCTTGTAGTTGTTCTAATTCATCGGCACGACTGACGTTACCGTTGTTAATATCTAAACGTAAATTTTTCATTTTGTTGTCAATGCTATCACAGAATTGGCAAGTATCTATCCTGGCCTTTCGAAAGCTGAGTAATTCGCTCAAGTCTTCATTAAATATTTTTCTAAAGGCGGAATAACTAATCACAGGTCCCTTATTTTTAAGCTTTGAACGGTTCGTTTTAAAGTTAGGGTTTTCCTTGACAAATTCTCGCCACATCTTGCGCATTGATATGCAAGAGTCAAAGTACCTTTTCTGAGTTCTGGACCTTCTGTAGTGCGATTCAGTCGCCTTTTTTGAACAGATGAAGTCAATAACGGCCCTCCGTGCTTCCGGCAAAAGTTTAATTGCATTATTTCCGTGCCGCCCTCTCATGTCTTGTTGGATAGACACACCATCGCCTCCAGTTTCCTGAGAAGAACCTTGATTTTAACGGGAGAAAATCCGTAACATTTCTGAAAAGCACCCGACAAACTGTTCCCAGTGATGGTAACTTGTAGGTAACCCTCCTGACGCCACTAGGACAAACGCTGACTTCCATCAGTCCTGAAAGAATATAATTTTGTTCGTTGTAACTTTTTTGATAAAAACTTGTTCTCAAAGCCTGGATCATTTGTCGACATTCATGTGGCTTAATCGCATCAGACAGCCGTTATTGCACTCACACAGCAATGACATTTTTGTTACGTCTTGATAAGGTCTGTTTTTTCGGGCAATCATCGTTTTCCGTTTGCTGGTGTAAATCTTCGTCAGCTTAGGATTCATTTCTTTTCGCCCTCTTTCAACTGAGCTTGCGAGTGGAACTCCTTCTCGGAAATATGCCCAAGGGGTTTCTGGTTGAAGCGATAAACTAGCTTGTTTAAGTCGCAAACTCGGCGATCAGCTCCACTTGAAATCGGTGACCTGTGCTCTGTTTGACAAACTAGAAGCCCAGGCCATTTGCCTTTATTTGACGAGCAACGAAAAATTATGAACAGTAGCAATAAGTTCCATATTTATAGCAACCGAAACAAAATCGCGTTGATTCTCGAAATTGCTATAAAGTTTATAAAACCACTTGAGATGAGAACAGATAACGTGCTTTTAAAATACTAGCGTTGCGTAACTCATGTCACGTACACAAGATTTGTTTTCCTTCTATAAAAGGAATGATCCAGATAAGGTTTAACTAAAATGTATTGTTGTAAAATCATTTTAGTAAAATATAGTTTGATTGGAGGGTCAAGAAAGGTAACATGCGAATTTCACTGTATTTTAATTCTCGTTGTGACCAATCACACTTTGTACGTGTGTTCCGTCCTGAATGCCATAAAAATGTATTTTACAAGCAAAGGACGAGTTAGGAATTTTGAAAAAAAAAGTAATACCTTAATTTTTATCCTTTAATGATTATTTGTAAACAAAAGAGAAACACATGCTACAATAGCTTCCAGGCCTTGCGTGACTCCAAGCAGATAAAAATGTCAAGGGACGCTAGAAGTGACGTGACACGTTGCGAATACTTTGGGCGCGCAATGCCTGGTTACTCTCTGCATTTGAGTCGCCTTCGTCCGCTAAGAGTATCTTTGAGAAGGATGTTTCTGGGTAACAAAAAACCAGTTTTCGGTAAGGATGTATGTCATACGCAAAATTTACCTTTACTTCAATGTTTAGTTATCAAAACTTTATCAGATAGGTGATGTTATATTTTGCAGCGAGATGGAGGTGATGACAACTGGCGTTTTACGTCAGGAAAGTACAGAGCCGCGCCTATGTGAGTTGACTGATTTTTTATTTTGATAATTTTAAGACGGCACAGGATGGAAAAAATCGTTAAAAAAATTTCAAGCCGTCAAGGTTGACGCGATATTTTTATACGAACTTTAACTTTAGCGGGAAGCTTTCGAGCTACATCAGTTCAAGTAAGGACTTAAGCTTATCTCTTAAGACTTGTGTTTCGATAAATTAAACAAAATGGCTCTAAACAAAGCTTATAATTTCATCCTTTCTAAAATTTTCTTTCTAAACTGCCCAGCTATATAAGCTTAAGTTAACTGGTGACAATCAAAGCGCGCTAGTTAATCGGATTAATATTGAAATTAAACTTAGTTTTTCTGGAACGACGGAAGAGGTAATACCATTGTGTGGTCAAAGGAAATTGGCCGACACTGAAAACAAGGCGGCTCTAATTTGTAATGAGCCGTTGCATACAGATATAATTTTAGCTTTTTGCGCACGAGCTCTTACATTCAGCAATTCTTAATGTGCCGTCTTTATTTCGGTTTGCCATACATCCCTATCAAAAAGTTGTCGTATTAACGGTATTTAACAATTAAGCTTACTGTACAGTACTCCATGTTCAGGGAGCGTAAAGTTCAAAACGGCGCGTCACTCATCACAGTCTAGCAATTTCTTATCAGTTCAATCCGCGGGAATTCTTTTACATCGGCGCGACGACGAAACGGTCGATTTTTCCTTTTGAAATTGAACTTTCGCTTGCTAAATGTTCAAGACGAGTATTCACTTAATTTTGTTTGCAAAACTTATTGCTTGTTTGCTGCAAGCTTTAATTTAAGCTTATGTTTTCGAGTTTTTCTTCGTTTCTTGAAGTGTTGGCACGTCATTTAACTGAATGAGTGCGGCTACCTGCAGAGCAGCCTTTTCAGTTTTTCGGTTCGTATCCGTTATTTCCTTTGAAGTGTAGTTTCAATTTTGCTTAATTTAAAAAGATATGGTTCTTAGCGAATTAGTCAATCTAACACCTCGCACCGCTGTGTCGTTGGCAGGAACTGATGTGTAAGGCGGTTTTCTTATTTTAACTTAAGTTTAAGTAAAGGCTTGAGCTTTTAAAAGTATATTAACAATCGTAACGAAAACAAGATCTGCGAGTATTAATGTCTTCCCTGTGTTTTCGAACTCTCGTTAAAACCGAATTCCAAAGTCGACAAGACGTTAAGTACGTACAATAATTATTCTGCTGTTCATGCGAATTTCTCGTTAGTGGATTGCTTGATACAAATATCACGGTTCATTTTAATTGCCCTGTACATTTATTGTTGTAAGATATATTTAAAGTTCTGTTTAATTGTTAATGATTTACGGGTGGCTTTTCAATAAGCTAAATTCTACTGACAGTCAGAGTGCGAGCAAACAGTGTAGGGAGACAATAACCAGTTCGCCTCGTTGATCTTACAAAAAAATAAAAATAAAATGGAAACGTTATTCACCGGCTTAGGTCTGTCGATATAGCTAAAAACTGTGCCTTCGGTCTTGAATAAGGCACAGGCTTCTCCCTATACGGACAAGTCCCAGCCGGTGAATAACATATATTTCTTGAAATACGACTGTTCTAGAGTAACCTGTATGAATACCCATTTTACAGTTGTGTGTTCAATGTTGACCTGGCCTTTGAGTGGAAGTGATGCTGGAGGCATCTGGAGGTGTTTTGATACAAACCTCTCTGTCTTTCTCATGCAAATGTGGAATAGTTTCGCATGATACGAGAACCATATGATTTACATGAGAAAAGCTGTAACGGTCTGTATCAAAACATTAAGGTAACCCCCAGATTATTTTCCATTCATAGCCCACATCACTGAGCATGCAATTGTAAAATAGCCTATTCTAATGAAACTAGTAACTTAGAGATTCAATGCTTTTTTACCCAGAAACGTTCAGAGTCTCTATATATCGACAGCAAAAAGAGATGCAAATAAGCTGACTGCTCATTTAATATATCATTTTGTGAGAAGAGGGAAAAACAAGTATTAAAGTGCCACACACTAAAAGGTAACAAATGATATTACATTTATTTAAACCCCATTGTGTTCTAATATTAAGTGAGAGTTTCAGTTATAGGCATGCATTAAAATTGTCTAGGAAATGAATGATAATTCAAGTGTGTGTCAAAATCACAGGGGTGGGAGGGTGGCTGCTGGGGCATTTGACTACATCAAAATGGGGCTGCCTAGAGAGTCAGTGCAGGTACCTTTTTGACAAATCCAGTCAGATTATAACTACACCATTTGTTCCAGAACTGCATTCTGGTGGCCATTCTGAGTAAATTGACTGTCAGCAGGTCAATTTGGGCTGAATTTCAGGCATTCGGCTCTTGATATCTGAGCGAATTTGCAAAAACGTACCCGCTAGGTTTTCGCTTGAGGACGGGCGCAGCCCGTCTTCAAGCTCTTGCTGCGGCTCAAACTTGAGGGGGCTTGCCGTCAACACTTGCTTTTCCAAATAGCCCAGGGACAGTTCTAACAGTGAGTGGGTGATTGGCAGCTGTCCATCAAAACCACAGGGCTGGGGGGGGCTCTTTTGAGACTTTGACTGCAGTTAAAGTTGCTGTCCTTATGTTGAGTGAGAGTTTTAGTTCTAGGCATGCATTGGCAATTGTCTAGGGCCTGAATGAGAGTTGACTTTTGAACTCCACTTTGAGCGGGCCCGCTGTTCGCTTCGGGTGTGTGGCTGGCAGGTGTGTGTCAAAAGCACAGGGGTGGGGAGGGTGGCTGCTGGGGCATTTGACTACATCAAAATTGGGGCTGCCTAGAGAGTCAGTGCAGGTACCTTTTGACAAATCCAGTCAGATAACTACACCATTTGTTCCAGAACTGCATTCTGGTGGCCATTCTGAGTAAATTGACTGTCAGCAGGTCAATTTGGGCTGAATTTCAGGCATTCGGCTCTTGATATCTGAGCGAATTTGCAAAAACGTACCCGCTAGGTTTTCGCTTGAGGACGGGCGCAGCCCGTCTTCAAGCTCTTGCTGCGGCTCAAACTTGAGGGGGCTTGCCGTCAACACTTGCTTTTCCAAATAGCCCAGGGACAGTTCTAACAGTGAGTGGGTGATTGGCAGCTGTCCATCAAAACCACAGGGCTGGGGGGGGCTCTTTTGAGACTTTGACTGCAGTTAAAGTTGCTGTCCTTATGTTGAGTGAGAGTTTTAGTTCTAGGCATGCATTGGCAATTGTCTAGGGCCTGAATGAGAGTTGACTTTTGAACTCCACTTTGAGCGGGCCCGCTGTTCGCTTCGGGTGTGTGGCTGGCAGGTGTGTGTCAAAAGCACAGGGGTGGGGAGGGTGGCTGCTGGGGCATTTGACTACATCAAAATTGGGGCTGCCTAGAGAGTCAGTGCAGGTACCTTTTGACAAATCCAGTCAGATATAACTACACCATTTGTTCCAGAACTGCATTCTGGTGGCCATTCTGAGTAAATTGACTGTCAGCAGGTCAATTTGGGCTGAATTTCAGGCATTCGGCTCTTGATATCTGAGCGAATTTGCAAAAACGTACCCGCTAGGTTTTCGCTTGAGGACGGGCGCAGCCCGTCTTCAAGCTCTTGCTGCGGCTCAAACTTGAGGGGGCTTGCCGTCAACACTTGCTTTTCCAAATAGCCCAGGGACAGTTCTAACAGTGAGTGGGTGATTGGCAGCTGTCCATCAAAACCACAGGGCTGGGGGGGGCTCTTTTGAGACTTTGACTGCAGTTAAAGTTGCTGTCCTTATGTTGAGTGAGAGTTTTAGTTCTAGGCATGCATTGGCAATTGTCTAGGGCCTGAATGAGAGTTGACTTTTGAACTCCACTTTGAGCGGGCCCGCTGTTCGCTTCGGGTGTGTGGCTGGCAGGTGTGTGTCAAAAGCACAGGGGTGGGGAGGGTGGCTGCTGGGGCATTTGACTACATCAAAATTGGGGCTGCCTAGAGAGTCAGTGCAGGTACCTTTTGACAAATCCAGTCAGATAACTACACCATTTGTTCCAGAACTGCATTCTGGTGGCCATTCTGAGTAAATTGACTGTCAGCAGGTCAATTTGGGCTGAATTTCAGGCATTCGGCTCTTGATATCTGAGCGAATTTGCAAAAACGTACCCGCTAGGTTTTCGCTTGAGGACGGGCGCAGCCCGTCTTCAAGCTCTTGCTGCGGCTCAAACTTGAGGGGGCTTGCCGTCAACACTTGCTTTTCCAAATAGCCCAGGGACAGTTCTAACAGTGAGTGGGTGATTGGCAGCTGTCCATCAAAACCACAGGGCTGGGGGGGGGCTCTTTTGAGACTTTGACTGCAGTTAAAGTTGCTGTCCTTATGTTGAGTGAGAGTTTTAGTTCTAGGCATGCATTGGCAATTGTCGAGGGCCTGAACGAGAGTTTACTTTTTTAAAATCTTTGGTTAAAACGTTAACGTTTTGCTTAATATTACATCTGTGTTGGGGTTTAGTGAGATCTTCGTATTTTGGGGGGTTTTGTCGTCTTTATTATAATCAGAGTTGTTTACATTGTCTGGTTTGGAGGTTTTCAAGTTGCAGATCTAACTTGTGTTAATTTAGTGGTGTTTTTATTTGTTGTTTTTTTTTTTTTCATAAGGAACAAGAAAAGAACACGTGATTTTTCGTTGATAAACTTTTTTAATCGTTTGTTTTTGTACTTTACGTTTTGACCTAAAGAAAAATGACAATCGTTATTTTGAAGTACGGTCAGTATTAAAGAAGCCGTTCCCATTCATCAATTGCGAGAACTTGAAAGTTTCCCGGCCGGTAACTATGACGCGCGCTCTAAAATAATTTCTTACACTTGTATTCATTACTGAGGAATACAAGTTAATGTTGTGAAATGTTTTTTTGTAATTGGTAGTCTACTTTAAACTGAAGTACTAGTTGACAGACGTATTGGCAATATTTTTTGCAAAATCAATTGTCATTTTCCTTAAGGTCATAACTTTCCATCTGCTTTCTAAACTTTTATTTAAATTTATACTAACATGCAGCGTGTTTTTTTAGTATTACAGACTGAAACTCCGTTTTTACAGAAGAGTCTGGCTGCTTGAATACAACTGCCAGCTGGGATCGTTATAATCCCAAAGAAGCTCTGTCGTCTCTGCAATGTCGTGGAGAGCGACAAGGAAAACACGTGGGATATTGCTGTCTTTATCTACCACGAACGGCTTCACGTTTGCATGTTGCCGTGAATGATTCAGCCAGGCACCCCAGGTTAACTTGGCACTTGGATTGCCTTCGTATGGATCAATCCTAAAAGGGGAGAGAATGTGTCATTACTACTTCCATCAATAAGTTAAACCGACGCACTGATATCCCTGCATGACTATGTCACAGTTGGAAGAAGTTTGCAACTATAGGCGGGGAAATTACATGTGATACGCATGAAAACAATTGAAATGCTTCTGATTTATTATATCTCTCACTCATTACACGCATTGTTATTGGTCAATTCTGCAGGCCGTATTTTACAGTACGATCCGCTGTCCGACCCGATAAATTTTAAAGTTGCGAAAGTTGTGAAACTTGTAAAAGTGTTGGTTCTTGTAAACTTGATTCTTGCAATGGTTGCACGTTGTGCAAGCAGCCAATAAGATTAATTCGCATGTCAGTCATTCGTGGCAGTTGACCGTTCCGCTTGACTTCAACTAGTTAACCGCCGGATTAACCTCAGAGATATAACAAATCTTACTAACCTCGTTTTCTTGTTCCGTACTGTAAGTTACAGGTCCTCGCTTTTTCTTCCGTTGATTTATATGGTCCAAGCGCGAAGCACGCGGGCCATAAATCAACGGGATAAAACTCGGTCCGTAACTCACAGTACGGACCTCGGATTCGGTTAGCAACAAGCGGCATATCGTTCATTGTTTTCATGGTAATCATGACAGGCAACGGCAAAGACAAAGACGGGGCTCTTCTTCCACAAAACCCACTTCTTTTCTTTCGGTATATGTAGAGAGGTCTCAACTAAAAAATGTAGTACGATGTTGATAGGAATTGCATATTCAAGTAATGATAAGTAGATGTCTGCCACTCTATGTGATGTCTCCAATAACGTTATACGTCAAAAAAAATATTACGCTTTTAAGGCTTTATCACGTGCGACCCCGCCACTGAAGAAGTATTTTCTCTTATTTACTATAAACACTTACGCTATCTGGTGTCCCGCACTTTCGATCACCATCAGTACACAAGGCCTCCCCTGTTCTTCGTATTGCCGTTCCCTCCTCTCCGCCTCTTCAACTGAGGTTATTTCTCCTTCATATTCGCAAATTATTTCCCCTTTCATTATATCTCGGGAAGCGAAAGCGCACATCCCCGCACCACGCGGATCACTTGGTACATTATGCAACTAGGGATGAAAACAAATAACATTGAACTCTATTCCGAGTAAATTTATAATATATTAGGGAAAATCAGCTTACTATTCAGAATTAATGTAATTATAAATACTTACCTCAATCGGTGGTTGCGGCTTAGGGTTGAAGGACTTATACTCCTGAAGCCGTTCACGCATTATCTGGCCCCCAAATTCAATTGCTGGCTCTTTTCGGGGGCGTACGAGCTTTATCCCTGTGTAGCCTCGAATTTTTCCCGCTCGGGTTGTGGACTTAACTTCCCACTCTTTGTTTTGGACGAGGTCTGTTACTGCTTTCTTAAATTGCTGAGTGAAAAAGTGTAATACAAATACATTCTGTAAGCACGAATTGCACTTTTCATTCAAATGAAACGATACAGCTAATTTGAATATTTTTCTTTGTGTTAAGTTTTAGTTCGCACGACCTTTACCACGTATGGAAAGTTAACTTTACCCTACTTATTTAAAGACCGCGAACTTCCATAAATAGAAGCACTAACAAACACTTTACTGCGGAGAGGACGGTAAAAATGCGTCCCCTCACGTACCTTGCATCCCCAGGGGCACCGAATGAGCGTTTTTGTAAATTCTGGCATGTTCGGACTTATAAGGACTTCAAGGGAACATAAAGAAATAAATCGAGTAAATTGTACTTTTAAGTACTTGCCTTATCAAAAGCTTTCTTCTTGATGAGATATTGTGTCTGGCCGTGCAAACTATCCTCTTCGGTCCACAAAGCCACGGCTGCACAATATTGCCCGAAGGCTTCGCTGGTCGCTACAAAGCTGTCGCGCGCTCCTTTTTTAAGGCTAAGATTAACAAACCTTGTTAAAAAGGGGCATTTTGCCCCTCGCCTTTGTTTTAGCATAACTTGTCGAACATTACCAAACTTCGGCATCTTGTCACTGAGTGATGTGATCAACTTGAAATGACGATCGCTTAACTTAATTTGTCCCTTTAAAGCGTCGACACGAGCGTGGGAAATTTGTGGCGCTGATCATGAGCCGAAAATCTTCCCACAGCAAAAAAGCCTACATACCCCAGAAAAAAACTGGCTCTTTTTACGGTTGTAGAAACTTTTTGGCGCTGATCATGTAGCCGAAAATCTTCCCACGGTAAAAAACAACAACATATCACTAAAGAAAACTGGCTCTTATATGCTTGTTCCCAAAATGTGGAGTGCGTAGACGAAGAAAATAAAGATATAATAATAATATAACCAAATATAAAGGAAACATACATCTAACAAATAAAAAAATCTTAACCATGCTATGAAGTAGTGAACAAACACGAGCCGCAGGCCAGTGTTTCGATTCTCACTACTTGAATACTCTCGTCACTTCCTTGAGTACCTTACCAGAGGCTCTGCCAGGGGAGGGTTCCGTGTCGCTTGTTTGAATTTTAAAATCTCCCGTGTCGGTGTTTAAATCGCTAATTCTCGGCCTTGATGCCACTGTCGGAATTTTGCTGGGAATGATGTCGCCTGTCGGGATTTCATTTTTTGTGCTGTTGCTACTTTTTGGGCCATGTCGCTTGTCGGAATTTACCCCTGGCAGGGCCTCTTACAACATAGCAAGTTACGCGTAAGGCTATTTTTATTTTGTTTTTAATATAGCTTTTCCCACATTGTAGATAAATTCGTTTCAATTTGAAATAAAAACTGGGAAAATTATTTTCTTGTCAGCTTGCAAACGTGGAATGGAGTCACTCAGTGAACACTGTGTTTTGTTAGTTGTTCGAGTTCGTTTTAACGACTGCTAAAATCGTTCACAGTCTTCAGACAAAAGAAGCAGCTCTTAGAATTTCTGTCATTAGTTCTATGGTATGACTGTACCGAGAGGTCTTGTAAACAATGCCAGACTGGGAAGGCTTCTAATAAGAAAAATATTATTACACGCTGCCGTCGTATCTTATTATTTCAAGTACCTGTGTCTGTTCCCCTTCAAGACCTTCACAGATCAATAAGCAAGCTACTGAAAAGACGTCCTGTAGTTAGCCGTTTTCAGTCAGACAACGTATCGTGTACTTAAAAAAAACCTTAAACAAAAAACAGTGAAGTGTTGTCAAGAGAGAGGATAGGTGAGAATCGTCGGCATCCTCGTCTCGAAGAGGCGATGGTTTGCACACAGGGCGGGCGGGGCAGGATCTCGCGTGGCTGTGAAGCCCGATCTTGGAGTGGCAGTCCCTCATGCAGTTTACGCAGATGTAGGTAGATGGGGCGCGCACGGAGGCCGCGCGCTGCTTTCTCGCCACTCTCTTCAATGTGGACTGGACTCTCCCGTGTTCCTCAGCTTTCGAGGCTCCCGCTTTGACACTGTGCCGCCAGGTGTCGCGATCGGTAGCAGTGTCCTCCCAGCTGGTTGTGTTGATGTTGGCTGCTTTGAGGTCGCGCTTGATGGTGTCTTTGAAGCGCAGCAGAGGTCAACGGGCGCCGTCGCGCAGTTCTCCGTAGAGAATCTCTCGTGGCAGGCACTGAGGCTCCATGCGGTGAACATGTCCAAGCCAGCGGAGGCGTCTCTGAATGAGCATAGAGGGTATGCTCGAGAGACCGGCGCGCTGAAGGACCTCAGTGTTTCGGACTTCGTCCTGCCATTTGATGTGCAGAAGGCGTCGAAACGAGCGGAGGTAGAACCCATTGAGGCGTCACTCTTGTCTGGCGTAGGTCGTCCAAGACTCGCTGCTATAGAGGAAAGTCGACAGGACACAGGCTTGGTAGACGCAGGCCTTGGTCCTTTCGCTCAGCAGGCTGTTGTTCCACACTCGCTTGTTGAGTTTGGCTATGACCCCTGCAGCCTTAGCGATTCTCGAGCTGTCTCGGCCTCGAGAGATGTTGAGCTTGTCACTGTGGAGCCCAGGTAGATGAAGGCGTCCACGACCTCGAGCTGAGTGTCCCCGATTGTGATGGAAGGTGGGGACTCGGCACCCTGCGCCATGATGTTGGTCTTCTTGAGGCTGATTGTTAGCCCAAACTCCCTGCAAGTAGCGGAAAACTTGTCGACCAGGCGCTGAAGACCTTCCTCGCTGTGAGATCTTAAAGCATCATCGCCTGCGAACAGCAGCTGGCGTATCAGCACCTCGTAGGTCTTAGTGTTGGCGCGGAGTCTGGCGATGTTGAAGAGTTTGCCATCTTGCCTCGGCGAAGGCGTACTGCACAGTCGGCGAAGGCGTCCTGCAGGAGCATCGAGAAGAAGATCCCGAACAGTGTTGGTGCTAAGACGCAGCCCTGCTTCACTCCACTACTGACTGGGAAGGGGTCAGAGGTGGCCCCATCAAAGCAAACCGTGCTCTGCATGTACTGATGGAAGGAGGTGATGACTGCCAGGATTTGAGAGGACACCCAATCTTCTGCAGGATCTGGAAGAGCCCGCTTCTTCTCACCAAGTCGAAGACTTTGGTGAGGTCCAGGAAAGCGAGGAACAATGGCTACTGCTGCTCTCGACACTTCTTCTGCAGCTGTCGGAGGGAGAAGATTATGTCCACTGTGGACCTCCCGGCTCTGAAGCCACATTATGACTCGGGGTAGACGCGCGAAGCGAGGCTCTGTAGGCGGTTGAGGGCGACTCGGGAGAAGACTTTACCGACGATGCTCAGGAGAGAGATACCGCGATAGTTGTTACAATCGCTGCGGTCACCCTTGTTCTTATATAAGGTGACGATGTTGCCATCTCTCATATCTTGGGGAATGAGGCCTTGCTCCCAGCACAGGCACAGGAGCTCATGAAGCGGTTGCAGGATGGTCTGCTTCCCCTGCTTCAGCACTTCAGGCGGAATACCGTCCTTCCCCGGCGCCTTGCCGCAGGCGAGATAGTCGATGGCTTTGCTGAGCTCCTTCAGTGTGGGCGGGGTGTCGAGCTCTTCCATGACTGGTAGGCCCGGCAGGGCGTCGAGGGCAGCGTCTGTGGCGATGTTCTGTGTCGCGTAAAGCTCGAGGTAATGCTCAATCCATCGCTGCAGCTGCTTGCTCTGGTCGGTGATGGTCTCGCCAGTCTTTTATTCCAGCGGGGCTGTTTTGACGCTCGTGGGGCCGGTGGCAGTTTTGATCCCCTCGTAAATTCCTCTGGCGTAGCCGCGGTCGGCAACTGACTGGATCTGGGCGCACAGGGTCTGCCAATACTCGTTTGCGCAGCGGCGGGCGGTCTGCTGGGCCTTGCTTCTAGCTGCTTTGAGAGCGTCGCGTGGGCTAGGGCAGGTATTCTGCTTGTGGTCCAGCAGTCCTTTTCTCCTGGCCTCCGTGACTGGCTGCATCTCTTCCCAATGTGCCTCGAACCAATCAGCATTCTTGTGTTCTTTCTTCCCGAAAGCGGCCATGGCTGGGTCGTAGATGGCATTGCGGAGATGGTTCCAGGTGGCGACGGGGTCGCCCGGGTCGCTGGGGGGTGGCTGCGTAGCGAGCCTATCCTTGAAGTTGTCGGCGAAGCTCTGAGCCTTGGTCGGGTCGAAAGTGCCACAGGTGTTGATGCGGGGGAACCCCTTCGTCCTGGTGTGGTGGATCTTTCTGGGTTTCAGCCTGACCTTGCTGGCGACGAGAGAGTTGTCGGTGTCGCAATCAGCGCAGTGGTAGCTTCGCGTGTGAAGGATGGTGCTGAGGTCCACTCTCCTGGTGATGACGAGGTCTAGCTGGTGCCAGTGGTGGGACCGAGGGTGTCTCCAAGACACGTGCATCCCCTTGCACGTGAAGTAAGAGTTGGTGATGCAGAGGCCGTGGTGGCAACAGAGTTTGAGCAGTCTCTGTCCGTTATCGTTCATCCTGCAAATGCCCTGGTGGCCTAGACAGGTGGGTCATACTTGCCAGTCGGCCCCAACGCGGGCGTTGAAGTTGCCTAGCAAGTATATGGCTTCGTAGTTCGGGATTCCTGACAGCAAGTCTCCTAGGGCCTCGTAGAACTGGTCCTTCGCTTCAGGGGTGGAGGTTAGCACAGGAGCGTAGGCTGAGATGATGTTGACGTAGCCTAGGGAGGTCTTCATGCGCAGGGTGAACAATCTTGATGTTCCTCCTGTGGGTGTTTCTGTGGTGGCGAGCAGCGAGTTCCTCACGGCAAAACCTACACCGTGCTGCCTGGGCACATCCTGAGACAGGCCCTGCCAAAAGAAGGTGTAGTGTGATTCTCTAAGAGATCCGCTGTCGGGCAGTCGGGTTTCCTGGAGGCAGGCGACATCGATGTTAAGTCGTGCTGCCTCCATGTTGATGATGGCTGTCTTGCGGGAGTCGTCGATCTGCAGAAGGTCCGCAGAGAGTCCCGGGCATATTGTGCAAACGTTCCAGCTTGCGAAACGAAGAGCTGGAGTCTTCTTTGGTTTTTTCTTGAGTTGACTGCTTGGTGCGGGATTACACTCACCTTTCAGGACAGGTGCCCCTAAGCTCTACGCACCCAGTAGAGCAAGCGAGTGTGACAGGGTTAGCACCTTACTGGCCGGGGCTGCCCGGCTTGAGGCGGGCGGTAGCTACCCAATGAAGCTGAAGAGCCTCTCCCACAGTCGAACGAGGCCCCTGGCGCTCCGTCGTTGCGCCAATCGGCCGGAACTTATAACCGGTAACTGCCTCGTCTCGTTAAGTGTGCCGGAATCTTGCGACTCCACTAGAGGTCAACTCTCCAGGTGTGCTAAAGGCCTGGGCGTGTGAATATGGAGACGCTGGGCAGCCCACACTGCAGTGTCCCCCTCCCTCTCGGTGTCGCTGGCAGGATCCAAGGGAAAGGATGAACCAATACAACTTGAGGCCAGGTCCACTGCAGGAGTTGCCGGATGCAGACGCAGAGCGGCTACAACCGCCTTCGGTGTTCCACTCCGGGTCTTTTTCCTCGAGGTGACCTTCCTGAAGCCTTTTCTGGATCGCTGCAAGGCAGCGGAGATTTGGAATCAGGGTTTTCCTTCCCCTAGATGAGCTGCCTTCGAAGGCTGAAGAGTCCCATCTACCCCGGGCAACTGGTTATAAGGCGCCAGTAACTCGCCTTCGCCCCTGCTCCTGTTAGTGGTGCCAGTTTGGCCACGAGGAGGCCGGAGTCGGACTTGGCTGCCAGAGGCTATGAGAGACGCACGTTTTGAGGGGCACTTCGAGAGGCTGCGAGAGCCCAGCCTCGCAACCCACCCCTCGGCTATAACAGCCTTACGAAACCAAAGGCCTGGGCGTGTGAATATGTATGAATATGTATGAAAATCATATATTTGAACTGCGATGCAGATTGAAGAACGAATATGTGAATGATCATAGCAGTTATCAACACTACTTAAGCAGTAGTGAAAACCGCCTGTAAAGAAGAACAAATTGACCAGCACTCAGTTGGCTTGTTAACGTAGCTGGTAGAGCACTGTACCGGAATCGTAGAGGTCGTGGGTTCGAATCCCGTACAATCCTGAATTTTTTTCAGGCCTTATTTTTTACTACCGTTTAAGTAGTGTTCATAACTGCGGTGATCATTCACATATTCAGAGAGAGGATAACCAAACCGTTTATTTCGTTGCTAACTTTTCCTTGGCTTTACAACGTTTGATGAGCAAAAATTTTCTTTATAAGGGAGAAATCCAACGTTTGATTTCGTTTGATTTTACTTCCGGAACGGGCGCGGTCCGGATGGAATAAGGCTGGACCGGCTAAAAGCGCATTATTAGCCAATCATTTTTAAGGATTTAGGTTCCGTCCCGCTGAGATGCTTCAGGAAAAAAATAAGATCCTTTTTTAAAAAAACATTATACATACATATTTTTTATTAATATGAATTAGAAACAAAAATGAGATGTCGCATTGTTTCAAAATGATCGACAATTGCTTTATTCACTACTTTCACGCACTTTTCTTGGCATTGCGATTTGAAGATGCCAACTTTGTACCAAAACCAAGATTATAAGATTGACGTTGAGTAGATCCCAGGCTTGCAAATGCAACTGAGGCAACGTTTTAATGCAATGAGCTAATAATAGTGAACGATTTTATCTTCGCCATATGCATAATGACCATTATCCGAGCATTTTATTGGTGTCTTTTGAATACCTTGAACATTTTAGAAGGAAAGACGGAGTATTAAGTCAAAGCTTTTTACTGGGGAATGAAAGGTGGGATCGAGTAGTGATGAATGAATGAATCATTCGTTTACCATTCATTGATTTTTCATTCATTTAGATAAATGATTTTCCGCCGCTCACCCGACGATTTCAGTAACCAACGAAGAATCCTTCACCAATCACGCTTATCAATCAACCCTTATCGCCAATCATGCTGTCTCAACTGCGGTAAAATCTATCGTACTATTTACCACTACGCAATTTTTTAAAGACTATTGAGTACATTTTTGAGCTTTCCAACGTGTTTGGCCTGAAAACTATTTGAGTTTTAACTGGTACTCAGGCCACAGAAAAACAGTCTTGAAAGTTTGTTTTGACGGTTAACATGATTAAAGCACGTGCGTCATCTTCCAGTGAAATGATATGTCTTTTGAAGGGACAGCGTTTCTCAAACAAATTTTAATGGATATTTTCCTCGATAACCTTAACCTAGAATCTGGAAGAACTTTCAAGAGAAGTAAAAGGATCGTAAACAGATCTTATAAGAGCACCTTCAATTATCTATAACGCGTCATTGCATCCAGCGTCATAGCGCTCTATCAATACCCCCTGCGTGACATTCGTAACGATGTTTCCTATTGATAATATTACGTCTCGAACAATCTACCACATACGACTTTCCCTGCAACGGCAATAGACCCTTCTAGCCTTTTTACCATCTAAAATACCAAAGGCTTATAAAATCGATGCAGCAAAATTGTACGTGTATACTACATGTGAAGTACATGCATAATCCAGTGGAAATAATTTTCTTTTTACACTGGATGCGTCTTGCATTTTCTAGCTAAAACCGATCTACACGCTTTGTGAAGGAAATGGAACAGGCAGTTGTGACTGGTGGGAGAGTTGGGCACACGCAGAGAGACAAGTTTCCAAAGACCCTTACCTTGCAGCTAGATTTCGACAAATCACTCAGGACTCCTAAAATCACTTCTCAGGACTGCTATTTCTCTGCGAAGCTAAGAACGCACCACCTGGGTATGTACTGTGCAAACGACGATAACATTTATTGTTTCCTGTATGACGAGTGTACCGCTAGCTCAGGGCCGAATGAAGTCATCAGTCTTCTTGACTATTTACTCATTCAAATCGAGAATAAGCTCGGAAAACATGACCACATTATCATTTGGTGTGATAACGCTCCTGGACAGTTCAAGGAATGTTTCCTGTTCTTTTACCTCGACTATATCGTGAGATGTGGGAAGTTTTTGAGAGCTGACTTGAAGTTTTTGCTGGAGGGACACACTTACTCCGTTTGTGATAGACGCTTTGGAACCATACAAAGTATTTTTCAAAGGCAAGAAATTATCGACGTTCCTCGAAAATGGGCAACCGTCTTAGAACGTGAGCAACTATCGAACGTGGTAGTTAACTGGGTTACATTGAACATGATAAAAGACTACAAATCTTTCCTCCGATTGCAGTACGTCAGGCGGAACGAGGATTTGGAGGGTGAACAATTTGAAGTAAAAAACATCGCCTGGCTCAATTTCGGTTACGGTGAAACAGTCGACCATAACGGAGAGCTTCAGTTAGTGCATCATCCAGAGAGTGTCTTTGTAAGATTCGAGATGAATTCTAAACAATTTCCGAGGAAAATTTCCTTTCTAAAGAAAAGGCAGGGCATTAAACTAAGGCCAGAACTTCTCACTACTGTGAGACAAGAAAGAAGGCCTGTGCGCGAGGATGTTAAACGATCTTGTGTTAAGTTAGCAAGGAAGTATCTCTCTGAACATGCTATTCGATTTTATGAATCACTGCCTTCGGCAGATGAAGAAAATGAAGACAGTGAATTAGAGTGAAGACATATTAAAGGTTTTTGTCAGTCATTAATTTGTACTATAGTCTCATACTATACACCATTGTTCAAAGATATATTTTCCGTGGTGCAACTCCCATATTAAAGTGTCTGGAGTGCTCGCATTTTTATGGTTAAAATTTGTGGTTTTCACTCCTGAGCTGACCCTCTAAAAGAGTTATCTTGGCACATTTCAGCTTATAAGACTGGAATAATATGGGAATACTGAGAGAAAAGCGTGACAACAGCTGGTTTCCCTTCGATGTTAAAACGAATTTATGCCATAACTGTAAAACTAGGATGCTTTTTAATTTCCAAACTTTGCGAAGGCACACCCGTAAATTTCATTTGGGTCTGTTTAATTTTCCACGTCTTAAAACAACCCGAGTGCAAACTGACCAATTATAAAAATCAAAGGGATCACAGCTAATGAAATATCTTGGGAAAACCAGGGCTAGGATTAAATTACTTTACCGCAATTCCTCGAATAAGCGCCCTCCCCCGAATAAGCGCCAACACCCTCGGCCAAAATAGCAAAGAAGTGCCCCCCCCCCACCCCCCTAAATAGTAGGGATTCACGGAAAACCTGTTTCTATTGTCACTTTGGTTATAATCTTTTAAGTTTTAACTACACCGACATCAGTATATGTAGGAGAAGTACGGTACTCTTTCTGGCGTTCATCCCGAGTTAGAGTCGTGAAACGTTTCACGATAAGATTTAAAATTGCTGAATTACATAATATAAAACGCGGCTGTGAATTGTGCCCATCGAGTTTGCTCCTGGTAAGTTCTGCCGAATTTCTGAGTGCCCGTTCCGACACCTTTCATGAAACGGAGTGGCAGGCGAATCTCTACTCTTGTGTCTGCCTGAATTTCATCTTGCATGGAAACTTTTGAGTACGTTTGTATCCCACTTTCAACACTTCCACATTCGGCCATTATGTAATTTTGTCAGGCTAAAACCCAAGTCGGAAGTAACCGGTACGCCTGTGCACTTTGGGACAAAGATTTAGTATTCCATAAAACCATCATGATCGCTTTATTTGTTAATAGAATTGAGTGGAGTCCAATGTCATCTTAAATCATGCGAGAAAAAAAGCCGCGAAACGCTGGAAAGTACAAGACCACCCCACCCCCCATTTCAATGATGAATTCGCGCTGAACCCCATGCAATTGCGCCATTTGTCCCATCATTGAAATGGGGGGAGGGGGGGGGGAGAGGGGGAAGGGGGAAGGGGTGGCCTTAATTTCTCATTTCTCAAGATTGTACCTATGATGGGATACTAGGAGTGTAAACAGTTAATGTAAATACAACAAAACTACATACACACATAATTTTTATTTAAACACGATAATTTTAAAACCTAAAAGCTTGTAGGGTCGAGTTTTTAAGAATTAAATTAACCTAATCTACATCAAAACATATATACAAATTATATATTATTGAACACTGTAATCAGTAATATATAAAATTCGTCTTTTCAAACAGTTTATTTTTTATTTTATGAAACTAACGACCTCTGTCAGTTTTCAGTTTCTTAAATTATTGTTTCTTCGAGAGGATAACCATGTCATATTTCATACAAGCGAATCTTCTTTCACTTTCCAGCTTGTGAGCGACGTGTTTCTCTTGTAGTTGTTCTAATTCATCGGCACGACTGACGTTACCGTTGTTAATATCTAAACGTAAATTTTTCATTTTGTTGTCAATGCTATCACAGAATTGGCAAGTATCTATCCTGGCCTTTCGAAAGCTGAGTAATTCGCTCAAGTCTTCGTTAAATATTTTTCTAAAGGCGGAATAACTAATCACAGGTCCCTTATTTTTAAGCTTTGAACGGTTCGTTTTAAAGTTAGGGTTTTCCTTGACAAATTCTCGCCACATCTTGCGCATTGATATGCAAGAGTCAAAGTACCTTTTCTGAGTTCTGGACCTTCTGTAGTGCGATTCAGTCGCCTTTTTTGAACAGATGAAGTCAATAACGGCCCTCCGTGCTTCCGGCAAAAGTTTAATTGCATTATTTCCGTGCCGCCCTCTCATGTCTTGTTGGATAGACACACCATCGTCCTCCAGTTTCCTGAGAAGAACCTTGATTTTAACGGGAGAAAATCCGTAACATTTCTGAAAAGCACCCCGACAAACTGTTCCCAGTGATGGTAACTTGTAGGTAACCCTCCTGACGCCACTAGGACAAACGCTGACTTCCATCAGTCCTGAAAGAATATAATTTTGTTCGTTGTAACTTTTTTGATAAAAACTTGTTCTCAAAGCCTGGATCATTTGTCGACATTCATGTGGCCTTAATCGCATCAGACAGCCGTTATTGCACTCACACAGCAATGACATTTTGTGTACGTCTTGATAAGGTCTGTTTTTTCGGGCAATCATCGTTTTCCGTTTGCTGGTGTAAATCTTCGTCAGCTTAGGATTCATTTTCTTTCGCCCTCTTTCAACTGAGCTTGCGAGTGGAACTCCTTCTCGGAAATATGCCCAAGGGGTTTCTGGGTTGAAGCGATAAACTAGCTTGTTTAAGTCGCAAACTCGGCGATCAGCTCCACTTGAAATCGGGACCTGTGCTCTGTTTGACAAACTAGAAGCCCAGGCCATTGCCTTTATTTGACGAGCAACGAAAAATTATGAACAGTAGCAATAAGTTCCATATTTATAGCAACCGAAACAAAATCGCGTTGATTCTCGAAATTGCTATAAAGTTTATAAACCACTTGAGATTGAGAACAGATAACGTGCCCTTTTAAAATACTAGCGTTGCGTAACTCATGTCACGTACACAAGATTTGTTTTCCTTCTATAAAAGGAATGATCCAGATAAGGTTTAACTAAAATGTATTGTTGTAAAATCATTTAAGTAAAATATAGTTTGATTGGAGGGTCAAGAAAAGGTAACATGCGAATTTCACTGTATTTAAATTCTCGTTGTGATCAGTCACACTTTGTACGTGTGTTCCGTCCTGAATGCCATAAAAATGTATTTTACAAGCAAAGGACGAGTTAGGAATTTTGAAAAAAAAGGTAATACCTTAATTTTTATCCTTTAATGATTATTTGTAAACAAAAGAGAAACACATGCTACAATAGCTTCCAGGCCTTGCGTGACTCCAAGCAGATAAAAATGTCAAGGGACGCTAGAAGTGACGTGACACGTTGCGAATACTTTGGGGCGCAATGCCTGGTTACTCTCTGCATTTGAGTCGCCTTTCGTCCGCTAAGAGTATCTTTGAGAAGGATGTTTCTGGGTAAACAAAAAAACCAGTTTTCGGTAAGGATGTATGTCATACGCAAAATTTACCTTTACTTCAATGTTTAGTTATCAAAACTTTATCAGATAGGTGATGTTATATTTTGCAGCGAGATGGAGGTGATGACAACTGGCGTTTTACGTCAGGAAAGTACAGAGCCGCGCCTATGTGAGTTGACTGATTTTTTATTTTGATAATTTTAAGACGGCACAGGATGGAAAAAATCGTTAAAAAAATTTCAAGCCGTCAAGGTTGACGCGATATTTTTATACGAACTTTAACTTTAGCGGGAAGCTTTCGAGCTACATCAGTTCAAGTAAGGACTTAAGCTTATCTCTTAAGACTTGTGTTTCGATAAATTAAACAAAATGGCTCTAAACAAAGCTTATAATTTCATCCTTTCTAAAATTTTCTTTCTAAACTGCCCAGCTATATAAGTTAAGTTAACTGGTGACAATCAAAGCGCGCTAGTTAATCGGATTAATATTAAAATTAAACTTAGTTTTTCTGGAACGACGGAAGAGGTAAATACCACTTGTGTGGTCAAAGGAAATTGGCCGACACTGAAAACAAGGCGGCTCTAATTTGTAATGAGCCGTTGCATACAGATATAATTTTAGCTTTTTGCGCACGAGCTCTTACATTCAGCAATCTTAATGCGCCGTCTTTATTTCGGTTTGCCATACATCCCTATCAAAAAGTTGTCGTATTAACGGTATTTAACAATTAAGCTTACTGTACAGTACTCCATGTTCAGGGAGCGTAAAGTTCAAAACGGCGCGTCACTCATCACAGTCTAGCAATTTCTTATCAGTTCAATCCGCGGGAATTCTTTTTACATCGGCGCGACGACGAAACGGTCGATTTTTCCTTTTGAAATTGAACTTTTCGCTTGCTAAATGTTCAAGACGAGTATTCACTTAATTTTGTTTGCAAAACTTATTGCTTGTTTGCTGCAAGCTTAATTTAAGCTTATGTTTTCGAGTTTTTTCTTCGTTTCTTGAAGTGTTGGCACGTCATTTAACTGAATGAGTGCGGCTACCTGCAGAGCAGCCTTTTCAGTTTTTCGGTTCGTATCCGTTATTTCCTTTGGAAGTGTAGTTTCAATTTTGCTTAATTTAAAAAGATATGGTTCTTAGCGAATTAGTCAATCTAACACCTCGCACCGCTGTGTCGTTGGCAGGAACTGATGTGTAAGGCGGTTTTCTTATTTTAACTTAAGTTTAAGTAAAGGCTTGAGCTTTTAAAAGTATATTAACAATCGTAACGAAAAACAAGATCTGCGAGTATTAATGTCTTCCCTGTGTTTTCGAACTCTCGTTAAAACCGAATTCCAAAGTCGACAAGACGTTAAGTACGTACAATAATTATTCTGCTGTTCATGCGAATTTCTCGTTAGTGGATTGCTTGATACAAATATCACGGTTCATTTTAATTGCCCTGTACATTTATTGTTGTAAGATATATTTAAAGTTCTGTTTAATTGTTAATGATTTACGGGTGGCTTTTCAATAAGCTAAATTCTACTGACAGTCAGAGTGCGAGCAAACAGCGTGTAGGGAGACAATAACCAGTTCGCCTCGTTGATCTTACAAAAAATAAAAATAAAATGGAAACGTTATTCACCGGCTTAGGTCTGTCGATATAGCTAAAAACTGTGCCTTCGGTCTTGAATAAGGCACAGGCTTCTCCCTATACGGACAAGTCCCAGCCGGTGAATAACATATATTTCTTGAAATACGACTGTTCTAGAGTAACCTGTATGAATACCCATTTTACAGTTGTGTGTTCATGTTGACCTGGCCTTTGAGTGGAAGTGATGCTGGAGGCATCTGGAGGTGTTTTGATACAAACCTCTCTGTCTTTCTCATGCAAATGTGGAATAGTTCGCATGATACGAGAACCATATGATTTACATGAGAAAAGCTGTAACGGTCTGTATCAAAACATTAAGGTAACCCCCAGATTATTTTCCATTCATAGCCACATCACTGAGCATGCAATTGTAAAATAGCCTATTCTAATGAAACTAGTAACTTAGAGATTCAATGCTTTTTACCCAGAAACGTTCAGAGTCTCTATATATCGACAGCAAAAAGAGATGCAAATAAGCTGACTGCTCATTTAATATATCATTTTGTGAGAAGAGGGAAAAGCAAGTATTAAAGTGCCACACACTAAAAGGTAACAAATGATATTACATTTATTTAAAACCCATTGTGTTCTAATATTAAGTGAGAGTTTCAGTTATAGGCATGCATTAAAATTGTCTAGGAAATGAATGATAATTCAAGTGTGTGTCAAAAGCACAGGGGTGGGGAGGGTGGCTGCTGGGGCATTTGACTACATCAAAATTGGGGCTGCCTAGAGAGTCAGTGCAGGTACCTTTTGACAAATCCAGTCAGATAACTACACCATTTGTTCCAGAACTGCATTCTGGTGGCCATTCTGAGTAAATTGACTGTCAGCAGGTCAATTTGGGCTGAATTTCAGGCATTCGGCTCTTGATATCTGAGCGAATTTGCAAAAACGTACCCGCTAGGTTTTCGCTTGAGGACGGGCGCAGCCCGTCTTCAAGCTCTTGCTGCGGCTCAAACTTGAGGGGGCTTGCCGTCAACACTTGCTTTTCCAAATAGCCCAGGGACATTTCTAACAGTGAGTGGGTGATTGGCAGCTGTCCATCAAAACCACAGGGCTGGGGGGGGGCTCTTTTGAGACTTTGACTGCAGTTAAAGTTGCTGTCCTTATGTTGAGTGAGAGTTTTAGTTCTAGGCATGCATTGGCAATTGTCTAGGGCCTGAATGAGAGTTGACTTTTGAACTCCACTTTGAGCGGGCCCGCTGTTCGCTTCGGGTGTGTGGCTGGCAGGTGTGTGTCAAAAGCACAGGGGTGGGGAGGGTGGCTGCTGGGGCATTTGACTACATCAAAATTGGGGCTGCCTAGAGAGTCAGTGCAGGTACCTTTTGACAAATCCAGTCAGATAACTACACCATTTGTTCCAGAACTGCATTCTGGTGGCCATTCTGAGTAAATTGACTGTCAGCAGGTCAATTTGGGCTGAATTTCAGGCATTCGGCTCTTGATATCTGAGCGAATTTGCAAAAACGTACCCGCTAGGTTTTCGCTTGAGGACGGGCGCAGCCCGTCTTCAAGCTCTTGCTGCGGCTCAAACTTGAGGGGGCTTGCCGTCAACACTTGCTTTTCCAAATAGCCCAGGGACATTTCTAACAGTGAGTGGGTGATTGGCAGCTGTCCATCAAAACCACAGGGCTGGGGGGGGGGCTCTTTTGAGACTTTGACTGCAGTTAAAGTTGCTGTCCTTATGTTGAGTGAGAGTTTTAGTTCTAGGCATGCATTGGCAATTGTCTAGGGCCTGAATGAGAGTTGACTTTTGAACTCCACTTTGAGCGGGCCCGCTGTTCGCTTCGGGTGTGTGGCTGGCAGGTGTGTGTCAAAAGCACAGGGGTGGGGAGGGTGGCTGCTGGGGCATTTGACTACATCAAAATTGGGGCTGCCTAGAGAGTCAGTGCAGGTACCTTTTGACAAATCCAGTCAGATAACTACACCATTTGTTCCAGAACTGCATTCTGGTGGCCATTCTGAGTAAATTGACTGTCAGCAGGTCAATTTGGGCTGAATTTCAGGCATTCGGCTCTTGATATCTGAGCGAATTTGCAAAAACGTACCCGCTAGGTTTTCGCTTGAGGACGGGCGCAGCCCGTCTTCAAGCTCTTGCTGCGGCTCAAACTTGAGGGGGCTTGCCGTCAACACTTGCTTTTCCAAATAGCCCAGGGACATTTCTAACAGTGAGTGGGTGATTGGCAGCTGTCCGATCAAAACCACAGGGCTGGGGGGGGGGCTCTTTTGAGACTTTGACTGCAGTTAAAGTTGCTGTCCTTATGTTGAGTGAGAGTTTTAGTTCTAGGCATGCATTGGCAATTGTCTAGGGCCTGAATGAGAGTTGACTTTTGAACTCCACTTTGAGCGGGCCTGCTGTTCGCTTCGGGTGTGTGGCTGGCAGGTGTGTGTCAAAAGCACAGGGGTGGGGAGGGTGGCTGCTGGGGCATTTGACTACATCAAAATTGGGGCTGCCTAGAGAGTCAGTGCAGGTACCTTTTGACAAATCCAGTCAGATAACTACACCATTTGTTCCAGAACTGCATTCTGGTGGCCATTCTGAGTAAATTGACTGTCAGCAGGTCAATTTGGGCTGAATTTCAGGCATTCGGCTCTTGATATCTGAGCGAATTTGCAAAAACGTACCCGCTAGGTTTTCGCTTGAGGACGGGCGCAGCCCGTCTTCAAGCTCTTGCTGCGGCTCAAACTTGAGGGGGCTTGCCGTCAACACTTGCTTTTCCAAATAGCCCAGGGACATTTCTAACAGTGAGTGGGTGATTGGCAGCTGTCCATCAAAACCACAGGGCTGGGGGGGGGGCTCTTTTGAGACTTTGACTGCAGTTAAAGTTGCTGTCCTTATGTTGAGTGAGAGTTTTAGTTCTAGGCATGCATTGGCAATTGTCTAGGGCCTGAATGAGAGTTGACTTTTGAACTCCACTTTGAGCGGGCCTGCTGTTCGCTTCGGGTGTGTGGCTGGCAGGTGTGTGTCAAAAGCACAGGGGTGGGGAGGGTGGCTGCTGGGGCATTTGACTACATCAAAATTGGGGCTGCCTAGAGAGTCAGTGCAGGTACCTTTTGACAAATCCAGTCAGATAACTACACCATTTGTTCCAGAACTGCATTCTGGTGGCCATTCTGAGTAAATTGACTGTCAGCAGGTCAATTTGGGCTGAATTTCAGGCATTCGGCTCTTGATATCTGAGCGAATTTGCAAAAACGTACCCGCTAGGTTTTCGCTTGAGGACGGGCGCAGCCCGTATTCAAGCTCTTGCTGCGGCTCAAACTTGAGGGGGCTTGCCGTCAACACTTGCTTTTCCAAATAGCCCAGGGACATTTCTAACAGTGAGTGGGTGATTGGCAGCTGTCCATCAAAACCACAGGGCTGGGGGGGGGGCTCTTTTGAGACTTTGACTGCAGTTAAAGTTGCTGTCCTTATGTTGAGTGAGAGTTTTAGTTCTAGGCATGCATTGGCAATTGTCTAGGGCCTGAATGAGAGTTGACTTTTGAACTCCACTTTGAGCGGGCCCGCTGTTCGCTTCGGGTGTGTGGCTGGCAGGTGTGTGTCAAAAGCACAGGGGTGGGGAGGGTGGCTGCTGGGGCATTTGACTACATCAAAATTGGGGCTGCCTAGAGAGTCAGTCCAGGTACCTTTTGACAAATCCAGTCAGATATATATATATATATATATATATATATATATATATATATATATATATATATTATATATATATATATATATATGATACCACAAGTGTGGGATCATTTGGGGTGGCTATATAGTTTAACCTCCATCCTAGTCTTCAGCACTGCACTGATGAGGCCCAGAAGGCCGAAACAGACTAAGATCAAGTGTAGTGCTGTGTGCGTGTACTACATTTGTTTTTACCAGGGGCTCCGTTCGGACTCGCCGTTCGGATGGCCTGTTTTCATTGTGCTCGGACTTCGGTCTTAGCATGAGCAGGTCACTGAAAGCGATCTAGGCTTTTTGTTTTGGGTTCCCTTCCCCTTTTTATTTTTCGCCTATTAGCTTTTATTAGGATTTTTGGTGGTACGCGCTGGTGGTTTTTTTTCTAGGATTTCTTAGTATCTCTTAGGTTTTTCCTTCCGGATCGTCCGCAAGTCTCTCCTTTTATTTATTACTATTGATTCACTCGCGTTGAGAAACCATTTGTATTGACGTTTGGATCGTGAACCTTGAGGATAGGTGGTGAAATCCCGTCAACCCACGCACAGAGACCTTGAGGATCGGTGGTTAAATCCCGTTAAACCTGGAACCTTGAAGATAGGACGGTGAAATCTTCGCAACTTTGGACCTTGAAGATAGGATGGTGAAATCTTCGCATATAAACATTGCGACCCAGAAGGAACATTGCGAAATCACGTTATTGAAGATAAACACTGGAATGTTAAACACCGGAGATACCAGGCACACCCAAAGGTCAATAGGCGTCACGCAAGGAAATACTTTGGAACTTATTATCTGTAATGTACACTGTGAACCAGTTGCAAACATGTTTACCATCGAGACAGCTATAACGAGATTCTCCAGTTATGACTTGGAACGGATAGATTAATGATTTTTGGATACTCTGTAAACCGGCGAAGACAAAGGATTTGTAATAGGACGGGACAGGAAAAGTGTAAAAACTCACAAGTATGAAAACATTGTGAACTCATAAACATAATAAAACAGCGCTGCAAATGAGGCGCATTAAAAAAACAAAAAAAAAGGACTGTCTGCAGTTATATATATATATATATATATATATATATATATATATATATATATATATATACATATATAACAAACAGTCATTCACCCTGAGGAAGACTGTTCTACACAGTCGAAATATAGGTGGTCCTTAAAAAAAACATTTTTAAGGACCACCTATATTTCGACTGTGTAGGACAGTCTTCCTCAGGGTGAATGACTGTTACAAGCGTTACACGCAATTATAAAAGTGCGGCTTACAAATCTAAACACGTGAGCGCTAACAATTATACGGTAACAAAAGCGCTTGCAATACAAACACGAACGCTAACGGTAATAATAGGCGCGTGCACTAGAAAACCCTGACAAGAAATTAATTACGCACGCGACTTCCGCAGTTCTGACAATAAAAAAAGTCACTTTCGTTAAGACCCTCCGGCGCTATTGTTCTCAATCTGTATGCCCATTGGCCCTCTTTCTCCAGCAAATTGTCTACACTACCATAAACTTTATCAATTATTTGAACTGAGACATCGTCCAAACCATTATGTCCCTCTGTAAAAAAGTGCTTGTAGATTAAATCATCGCTGGCCCTATCTCCTGGTTCCAACCTTGAATGTCCCTCAATCTACTTCTATGGTTATTAAATCTAAGTCTAAATTTAGTAACTGTTGACCCACATATTGCTTACCACAAATCTTGCAACTCAGCAAATAGATAACACTGCTACTGTTACAGCCTAGGTTATAGTTAATGTTGTATGATTTTCCAGTGGTGTTGCTGACGAACGTATTTCCGATGTTCAGATAGTTCTTATTTCTACAAATTTCGCATGGCGTAGAAGAACAACGGTAATTTCCTGGCACAGAATTATTGTTGTCAGGTCGTATTCTATCATTCACAAGATAATCCTTTAGGCTTTTAGGGCGACGAAATGCCACCATAGGACATTCTTTAATGGCCTTCTTACATCTGTCAGACATATGTAATAAGGGATGCAGATCTCGAAGTATTCCCCCTATATTCGGCAATCCAGGTTGGTAAGTCACAACAAACGGCGTCCTGTTATTTTTCTTTCTTTCTTGAGCCGGCGTTAGTGCTTCATTTCTGTTAATCCCCTTAGCCCTTCGAATTTGTCGACGTACAAATCCCTCATCGTACCCTCTAGCCACTAAATATCCAATTAATTCAGCAGCCCGGTTGTCGAATATCTTATCCGACGAACAAATTCTCCTCAGTCTCAGAGCCTGGGCATAAGGAATTCCTTCCTTACACCTCCTCGGGTGACAAGATCTAAAGTCGAGGTATTGATGTTTATCCGTGGGTTTCACGTACAAATCTGTCGTTAGAATGCCATTACTATTGATCACCTTTACATCAAGAAAGTTTACCCTGTCCATAGACCACTCCCAAGTAAACTTGATAGTGACATGCGCACTATTTAGATACTCTAAAAAGTTCTTGAGTTCTTCTTCTCCAGCTGTCCAAACCATAAAAATGTCATCAATGAACCTAAACCAGGTGTAAGGTTTCGTGTGATATCCATCAAGAAGGCTTCTCTCTAATCTGTCCATCTGTTCTCTCTATTCTGTTTGCGTTTAAGTTAGTTTCAGTAGTTTCACTAGCAACCTTTGTGGTTTCCCAGGTACCATGGTATGGAATCCCAAGAGTATGGGTTCCAATGTCTCCACTGATTAAAATCAGTAGGTAAAGGGGGATTTTTGTGTGTGCAAGGGAAGGTGGTTGTGAGCAGAAAATAAGATCATTAGTAAAATAGTTAGCTTGGTAAGGGGCTATATTGAACGAGAGAACTCTGCAACGCAGCACTCTCAAGCTCAACAATTAGTGTTAAAGTAACAAAACCAACTAAAACCTAGCAGAAATGTTGGATTAAAATTCCAGAGAAAGCCACATCGAGGGAGTAATTTGGTGAGGGGCAAAATATGTGAAGGGATTATGGTTAGCTGACTATTGGAAATGGAGAATGGGGAATTCCGTATAATTTTATAAGGATTAGGACTAGTAGTTTTAAATAGAGGGGTGAAGAAAATAAAATAAATAGAGGGAATTTGGGAGGTGGAAACTCATTATAGGGGTTAGGGTTATGTTGAGCGAGAGACCTCTGCAATACAGCACTCTCGAGCTCAATTTGATGTACATTATGATAATGATGAGTATTACACTCAGGGACAGGGTTAGCTAGACATGGGGGAGGGGGAAACTCCCTTTTGAAGGATAAGACATATTTAGTTTGGGGAGGGGCAAGGCTGTTTAGGGTTAGCTAATTTTGGGGAGGGAGGAACTCTGTACAAATATTAGGACTGTTTAGGTAGGGGAGGGGCAAGGCTGATTAGGGTTAGCTAATTTTGGGGAATGGAACACCCTGTTTATGGATTAGGCCTATTCAGTTTGGGGAGGGGCAAGGCTGTTTAGGGTTAGCTAATTGTGGAGTGGGGGGGACTCTGTACAAGGATTAGGATTAGGACTGTTTAGGTAGGGGAGGGGCAATGCTGTTTAGGGTTAGCTAATTTTTGGGAAGGGGACACCCTGTATACGAATTAGGCCTATCTTGTTTAGGGAAGGGGCAATGCTGTTTAGGGCTAGCTAATTTTGGTGTAGGGGGAACTCTGTATACGGATTAGGCCTATTTAGTTTGTGAAGGGGCAAGGCTGATATAAGGGTTAGCTAATTTTGGGGGAGGGGAAACCCATATATGGATTAGGCCTATTTAGTTTGGGAAGGGGCAAGGTTGTTTAGGGTTAGCTAATTTTGGGGAAGGGGACACCCTGTATACGAATTAGGCCTATCTGGTTTAGGGAAGGGGCAATGCTGTGAGGGTTAGCTAATTTTGGGGTAGGGGGAACTCTGTATACGGACTAGGCCTATTGAGTTTGGGGAGGGGCAATGCTGATTAGGGTTAGCTAATTTTGGGGGAGGGGGGAACTCTGTACAAGGACTAGGACTGTTTACGTAGGGGAGGGGCAATGCGGTTTAGGGTTAGCTAATTTTGGGGTAGGGGGAACTCTATATACGGATTAGGCCTGTTTAGTTTGGGGAGGGGCAATGCTGATTAGGGTTAGCTAATTTTGGGGGAGGGGAAACCCTGTACACGGATTAGGCCTATTTAGTTTGGGGAGGGGCAATGCTGATTAGGGTTAGCTAATTTTGGGGGAGGGGACACCCTGTATACGAATTAGGCCTATCTGGTTTAGGGAAGGGGCAATGCTGTTAGGGTTAGCTAATTTTGGGGTAGGGGGAACTCTATATACGGATTAGGCCTATTTAGTTTGGGGAGGGGCAATGCTGATTAGGGTTAGCTAATTTTGGGGGAGGGGAAACCCTGTACACGGATTAGGCCTACTTAGTTTGGGGAGGGGCAATGCTGCCTATCTGGTTTAGGGAAGGGGCAATGCTGTATAGGGTTAGCTAATTTTGGGGTAGGGGGAACTTTGTATACGGCTTAGGCCTATTTAGTTTGGGGAGGGGCAATGCTGATTTGGGTTAGCTAATTTTGGGGGAGAGGAAATCCTGTATACGGATTAGGCCTTTTTAGTTTGGGGAGGGGCTGGGCTATTTAGGGTTAGCTAATTTTGGGGAAGGGGACACTCTGTATAAGGATTACGCCTTTTTAGTTTGGGGAGGGGCAATGCCGATTAGGGTTAGCTAATTTTGGGGGAGGGAAAATACCTACATACGGATTAGGCCTATTTAGTTTAGGGTACATTAATTTAGTGTAGGGGAAATGCTTGATTAGGGAGAAGTTGAAACTATATACGGGGTTAGCTAGCTTCTGGGAAGAGAGAACTAACGTGTACAAATGCATTTCTCCTAGGTAGATGTAGAGAAAAGCGAAAGAAAATTTAGATTGCAAATTCGAAGGGCTAAGAGGATTAACAGAAATGAAGCACTAACGCCGGCTCAAGAAAGAAAGAAAAATAACAGGACGCCGTTTGTTGTGACTTACCAACCTGGATTGCCGAATATAGGGGGAATACTTCGAGATCTGCATCCCTTATTACATATGTCTGACAGATGTAAGAAGGCCATTAAAGAATGTCCTATGGTGGCATTTCGTCGCCCTAAAAGCCTAAAGGAGTATCTTGTGAATGCTAGAATCCGACCTGACAACAATAATTCTGTGCCAGGAAATTACCGTTGTTCTTCTACGCGCTGCGAAATTTGTAGAAATAAGAACTATCTGAACATCGGAAATACGTTCGTCAGCAACACCACTGGAAAATCATACAACATTAACTATAACCTAGACTGTAACAGTAGCAGTGTTATCTATTTGCTAAGTTGCAAGATTTGTGGTAAACAATATGTGGGATCAACAGTTACTAAATTTAGGCTTAGATTTAATAACCATAGAAGTAGATTGAGGGGACATTCAAGGTTGGAACCAGGAGATAGGGCCAGCGATGATTTAATCTACAAGCACTTTTTTACAGAGGGACACAATGGTTTGGACGATGTCTCAGTTCAAATAATTGATAAAGTTTATGGTAGTGTAGACAATTTGCTGGAGAAAGAGGGCCAATGGGCATACAGATTGAGAACAATAGCGCCGGAGGGTCTTAACGAAAGTGACTTTTTTTATTGTCAGAACCGCAGAAGTCGCGCGCGTAATTAATTTCTTGTCAGGCTCTCCTAGTGTACGCGCCTATTATTACCGTTAGCGTTCGTGTTTGTATTGCACGCGCTTTTTGTTACCAGTATAATTGTTAGCGTTCACGTGTTTAGATTTGTAAGCCGCACTTTTATAATTGCGTGTAACGCTTGTAACAGTCATTCACCCTGAGGAAGACTGTTCTACACAGTCGAAATATAGGTGGTCCTTAAAAATGTTTTTTTCCCTCGTGTTTAGTTATATATATATATATATATATATATATATATATATATATATATATATATATATATATATATATATATATATATATATATATATACACTATCACAAATGAAGATAACCCACATGTTATGTTCCACACCTATATTTCGACCACATAAAGTGGTCTTCATCAGGGTAAAATTACAGTAATTTTAGTACTGTAATTTTACCCTGATGAAGACCACTTTATGTGGTCGAAATATAGGTGTGGAACATAACATGTGGGTTATCTTCATTTGTGATAGTGTATGTTTCTTCATGAAGATTAACTGTTTGTGACTGATGCTTGTGAGGAAAAGCTGCTCGCGCGCTGTAAAGCGCGCGCGTTACATATAAGTGAAGCAATGAGAGCGATATCAAAATAAATCCCTTCGAGGACTCCTACTACAGAAAAAATCATCACTATTAAGACCCAGTGGATAAATACATCAAAGACGGTATGCCCACTGGGCCTCCCTATCCCTAAGATATTCCTCACTTGAACACTTGTCTATTAACTGTATTCTAACATCACTCAAACCATGATGGTCTGCCTGATTGAAATGCCTGTATATAACATCGTCGTTAACTTTATTCTCAGAGGATAGTCCTTTGTGCGCATTAATCCTGGACTTGTGGTTATTAATTTGTTAAAAGTAGATCCCACATCTTGCATTTGACACATTGCACAAGACAATAGGTAGACTGCGTGGTCTGAATTACAATCCAGCTTAAAATTAATCACAAAATCTCTCCCAGTAACTCTACTTTTGAAACAAATGCCCTCATCCAAGAAATCACAAATCCTGCATCGTCTATCCCCACATCTACCACAACCCTTAACAGTAACTGGTGTCTTAAGTTCGGAATGTACCAGAATGTCCTTAAGGCATTTAGGCCGCCGGAAAGCCACCATGGGCACCTGTTCTGAGGCCAGCTGGCAACGCCTAGAAGATTGCAAAACAGGATGAAGCCTGTGTAATATTTTAGAAATACAAGGGAGTGCCGGATGAAATGTGACCACAAAAGGAATATGTTTATTACAAGCAGGCTGCTTATCCCTAAGGGTTTGTTCCCTGGGAATCCTACGCGCTCGATCTATTTGCCCCTCCACATGCTCCCTGTTATAACCCCTTTTAACCAAGTAACTGCACAATTCCTCAGCCCGTTTATCAAACAAAGCATCCGTGGAACATATACGTCTTATTCTAAGGGCCTGACCATAAGGGATACCTTTCTTACATGAATTAGGGTGACAAGAGGAATGAAACAAATATTGGTGTTTGTCCGTAGGCTTACGGTATAAGTCTGTGGAAATTACCCCCTCGTTTAACAAAACACTAACCTCTAAAAAGTTGACTTGCTCAGACGACCAGCTAAAAGTGAATTTAATAGTATTATGAAACGAGTTCATCAGCCCCATAAACTCTTTGAGTCTCTCCTCTCCCTCCGTCCAAACAAAAAAGATGTCATCTATAAATCTACGCCAGAAAAGTGGCGTTATTGGTGCTTTTTCAAATAGGCCCGATTCTAGTTTACCCATAAAGATATTGGCATAAGACGGCGCCATTTTTGTCCCTATTGCTGTCCCCAGGACCTGTAGGAAATGTCTACCATTAAAAGTAAGGTTGTTGTTAGTGAGCACCAACCTAGCCAAATCCACTAAAACATCAGGAGGGACAGTAGTGTGGGTGGATCTAGTCAATGCTTCCCCAAAGCCTTTAACCCCTCCTCATGGGGAATGTGAGGATATAGGCCGACTACATCGGCTGTAACCAATATAGCCCCCTCCGGCAACCTCCCTAAGTCATTAAGCACCTGTAAAAAATGTTTAGTGTCCCTAATGTAGGATGGTATTTCAGGAACCAAATGTTTAATATGAAAATCCACAAATTCCGAGACCCTCTCCGTGCACGTCCCACACCCCGAGATAACCGGCCTCCCCGGGCAACCCTTCTTATGTATTTTAGGTAATAAATAATATATATACACTAAAAAACAAATCAGATGGAGGTGTCACAGACTTATATGACTCCCAAAGAGATGCAGAAAATGGGTGTTGGTAACAAGAAAATCAAATACATGAAAAAATTGAGAAAGGAAGAGTTGGCAAAAGCGTTAGGTTTAGATCCTGAGATAGTTTATAAAGCTCCACCACGTAAAGAATCGATAAAAGTCTGTGTGGAAAACACCACCACAGGAGAAAAGGTCACCTACGGGAGTACCTATAGATGTTCAAAGAGTTTGGAAGTGAATGTTGCTGTGGTCATAGGTCGTTGGAAAAGAGGAACCACCCTCAACCACCCTACAGGCCAACTAGTTATAAGTTACGCGTAACGTGTGACTAGTTACGCGTAACTACTGTATAGCTAGCTACTACTGTAAGTATTAAGTTTAACTTTTTTCATTTCGCGTGGTGTGAAATGAAAATTCAAAAAAAGTGATTTAAAAAATCTTGGATATGAACACATATATATGCACCTAAAATGGATGAAAATTTTTGGTCAAAGAATGTTTATGAGTTGAAATGGATTGCAAAGCGTCTCAAACTCAAACATTACTCTCACTTTAAAAAAGCGTATTTAATCGATTATATCGAAAGATCCGCAGGATCCGAAGGATCTAACCTTCAGTCTCACAGCGCTAGTACTAGTACTATACATAAAAAACTTAGACCTCGTAAAATTAAAAGATCTGAAAGATCTAGTACTACTAGTACTAGCGAAGCTACTGTGAGGAAGGAACTAATGCGTGAAAAATTACCTACGAAAAAAGATTTTGCAAGGTACCTCAAATTGAAACGTTACTCTTGCTTGAAAAAAGCGGACTTAATTGATTATATTATTCCTTCACTTCCTAGATCTGCTCATGAAATCGTTTTTCATGATGAGGATGAGGATGAAGTTACTCCAAAAGTAATTAAAACACAGACAGCTCTGAAGGTTTCACAAAATCATTTATGATTATTGTAGTTTCACATAGAGATCCTCTAAAACAAATACAACTTACAAGAGAAATACTTCGCGCTGAGTTCAACAAGTGTTTAGGCGAGCGCATATCCGAAGAATCTGCGTTCAAATTCTTTGAAACTTTAAAGATAACCTTTCACAAGATGTCCAAAGAATCTAAGGTAATTGAGAAAACAGTTCATTTCAATAGTAAAGCTAAAACAATTTTAATAGACACTGAAACTAAGATTGATGAGGAACTATCAAAAACCCAACAAGAGATTTTAAATAGAATCGGGGTGTGGGTATCTGAGGGATCCGGTTGGGCTATCAAATCAATAGATTCTCATATCAACATTGTGAAATATCAACCGCTAAGAGGGTCTTCTTACATTCCCTTACCAAAAGTTTTAAAAAATTCTAAAAAAGGACTGATTAATCTACAAAATAATGATAATGAGTGTTTTCGATGGTGTCATATCAGATACCTCAATCCGCAGGGAAAATACCGTCAAAGAATTAAGTTGAGTGACAGGGAATTTGTTAGAACATTAGACATATTCAGGTATTGAATCTCCGGTAAAGATCAAGGATATTCCCAAAATTGAAAAACCAAAAAAACAAAACGACATTCGAATCAACGTTTTCGGTTACGACTTCGGAAAAACATATCCACTTCATGTTTCTGACTTTCATAATAAAAATCATATGGATCTATTATTAATCCACGGTAGGTCTGGAACAGCTGAAAACGTTAGCCATTACGTTCTCATGAAAGACTTCAACAGTTACATGTATAACGAGAATCACTTCGTGAATTTTACCGGGGCCACTTTTGCCTTGGCAACCCACGTTTACACTAGCATGCGTAAGGGTCGTTTACATCAAGAAGTTTATCGCGGGACATGAAAATCTATTTTATCGCAAATATTCTTTGGAGAAAAAAAACGTCTAATTACTAATGTGAAAAGAGAAAATAATATTTGCCTGTGTACTCATTTCGATAATAGAATTACGCCTCGGCTTTCATAAAAATCTTCCCTGCTAGCAGAGGTCTCTTCTGCCAGCAGGGCCGGAAATAAAAATCACGCCGGCCAAGGGTGCCTATGCTTTGTCGCATAAAAATCGGCATAAAATCTACATTAAATCAAACGGCTGATTCTTAACGATATCCAAAAAAGTAAATTTAATTTAGTCATAGTTTACAATTTTTGAAAACGCGGTCACCCTGTGCTGTTGAAGACGGTTTTTTTGTCTTCAAATCACGGGCTCGAAAAGTCTAGGTAATCATGGCACGTTGCGGGCCAAATCTACAAACTTCCAGGGTCTCGTTTTCATTCCTAAAACGGACAAATTACTTCCTTGGCACTTAAAATAAAAAGGAAAAACATAAATCGATGTTTAGGTAGCCTCAGAATGGAAGATCAAGGTGAACGGAGCCCTCAAACTTTTCTTGTGAATAATTTTTCCTTCCCTCAACCGCGACGAAAACAAGGCGATCGGTGCGCTTTCAAGAGAGTTTTGAATACAGATAGCGGATTTAAAGCAGCTGCCTGGACTTTAGAAAACAAAAATGGCAATGTACATATTAGTTGGAAGTTGAATTCAGCCTTTAGCACGATAGGCAAAGCCACAGCCGATAAAATAACTGCAAAATGTGTCGGAAAAACTCACGCTTTCGCTTTTGCGTGAATAATTTATTCGAACACGCGTTCACGCAGCGAATCACGTCTGTGAAATTTCGAACTTTTTTTGTGCTTTTAGATAACTTTTTTTTTGGCTCATCTTGAATGAAAATTTATTGTTATTGAACTTCCTGTCGCGTTTCTTTCATTTGGTTGCCTTCATTTGAGAGTTTTAGTGCACGCTGGATTTGGATTTCTGTACATTTACGGCGACCCCCGTGATTTGTTTGTTTAGTATATTCGCTTCCCTCAAATATATTTTTATTGAGTCTTGTTCAGCTTCTACGGAACAACGTTAACTGGGGATAGAGCTAAGTTGGTACTTAATTTACACAGTTGAAAAACGATTTATTTCAAAATAATTGCCTTGTTTTTGTCGTCTTTTTGATGTACAACTTTCCTCTTTCTCTCGCTGCGCTGTAAAATTTCGTCGGGCGGCGAAAAAATTATCCGATTTCTTCTTTTTGAATTCGTTTTACGTGTGTTTTTCGCCGAGGACTTCGGTATAAGAATCGAAGGAATCCTTTTAAAGAAAAACTTTTTTAACATGCTACTCTTGTTCTTGAGACGTCTTATAAAACGCAGTGAATAAACTTACGTTTTACAAGAGATTGATGTAAAGATAGTTTTGAAATATGTTTGCTTTGATTCTCGATAAAAGGTTCACTCTCAAGTGCAGTGGTCGCTCATAAATACGTCTCTCAAAAAATCCACTCTTAAGTTTTCGCACATGAAGTAGTCTCTCGTAAAGGTTGTAGAAGTTTTCGTTCCCCCAAAAGTTATAATCTTTGTCTGGAATGCCTTCCATTGCCTCGAGTAAAGTTACTATGTGCACTTCGAGAAATTTGTCACAGCGGAAAGCGGGGCCCTGGAAACGAGACTTTGAAAAAACGAAAGGAACAAACAGCATTTTATGACCGGTTCCAGCCTTCGGCTGGCCCCGGTAATAAAACAAAACACAAAGAGAAAAAGTGGTTCTGTATGTATTGTTTGGAATGTTTCTCAAGTGAATATAACCCGAAAAAACACACTGAGACGTATTTAATAATCAATGGAAAACAGGCAATTAAAATGCCTGGGTATGGATCAATTTTGTTTTTCAATAACTTCAGCAGAGAATTTCCAGCACCGTTTGTTATTTATGCAGATTTTGAAGCTGTACTAGAGAAAGCACACAGTTGTGAACAAGATCCATCCAAAGGTAAATCTAAAAAATATAAAATATATTTCAAAAAATCATACACTACCACTCTTCAGCATCATATAGATTGCGGTTATGGCTATAAGGTGGTCTGTAATTACGATGATAAATACACCCGCCCGGTTCAATTTTATAGAGGGGAAAACGCCGCCTATAATTTTTTAGAAAAGATGCTCGAAGAGGTAGATTATTGTAAAAGTACAATTAAAAAAAAGAATTCAACAAACCTATGTATTAATTGATGAAGATGAGAAGAAATTTGAAAACGTTGATAGGATAGATGCCACATCCGCAAAAAGAAGTACAGCGAAGCCAACATCAGAGTTAGAGATCATTGCCACATTACCGGAAAGTTTCGAGGATCTGCACACAGCCGGTGCAATCTTAATTTTCAATTGACCGAGAAGATTCCTGTGGTTTCCCACAATCTACGTGGATATGATTCACATTTCATTATGCAGAAGGTTGGGAAGATAGTGAAAAATAATAAGTGGATTGACAAAAATGGTGAACCGTGGGAAATGAATATAGGAGTTATTCCCAACAATATGGAACAATATATGTCCTTCACACTGGGAAGTAGCTTAGTATTTATCGATAGTTTCCAATTCATGCCTGATTCACTTAATAATTTAGTAGAGAATCTCGATGATGGTAATTTTCACTACATCAAACACGAATTCGCTCACCCTGAGGCGTTCAAGTTGATGAAGCAGAAAAGAATTTATTCATACGAATATATGGATAGCTTCAGCAAATTCAATGATAATCAATTACCATCTAAAAAAGACTTTTACAGCACTCTAAGCGGTGAATATATCACCGATGAACAATACGAACACGCACAAAAAGTTTGGGATGCATTCAACCTTAAAACAATGGGCGAGTATCATGATCTTTATCTGAAATCAGATGTTTTGTTATTAACAGACGTTTTTGAAACTTTCAGTGGAGTTTGTTTAGAATATTATAAGCTCGACCCAGTGCATTATATCACTAGCGCGGGTTTAAGCTGGGACTCGACGTTGAAAATGACCGGTGTAACCCTCCAGTTGATATGGGATATCGATAACTTTCAATTTGTTGAAAAAGGCGTGCGTGGTGGAATATCATATATCGCAAAAAGATATGGAAAAACTAATAATCCATATATGAGTAACTATGACAAAACCAAACCAACTAAGTACCTCATGTATCTTGACGCTAATAACCTTTATGGATGGGCAATGTCGCAAAGCCTACCAACTGGTGATTTTCGTTGGTTGAGTTGGAGTGAAATTATGAATTTAAACCTTGGGGATTACACAGAAAATTCTAAAAAAGGATTGATTTTAGAGGTTGATTGGAATATCCTGAAAAGCTCCATAATCTCCACAATGATTACCCATTGACCGCTGAAAAAATAAAAGTTACAAAAGATATGTTATCATCTTATTGTTCGGATTATAAGTGAAAAATATGGAATAATAACCGGTTAAGTTACGAAGCTGATCCCGACTTTATATGATAAGAAAACATGTTTTACACTACCGAAATTTGAAAATGTAACTCGATTTAGGATTAAAGTTGAAGAAGGTTCATCGAGCGCTCGAATTCAGTCAATCTACTTGGTTAAAAGACTATGTAGATTTTAACATACAGAAACGGATTCAAGCTAAAAATTCATTCGAAAAGAGCTTTTTCAAACTCATGAATAACTCTGTCTTTGGAAAGACGATGGAAAACCTTCGGAAAAGAATAGATGTCAAACTTGTGACGAGCCAAAAAAAGCTAGCGAAGCTAGCTTCAAAACCAACTTTCGTGAGACCTAAGATCTTGAATGAAGATTTAGTAGCTGTGCATAAAATAAAAGAAGTCCTCACTCTCAATAGACCTGCTTATGTTGGGATGTGTATTTTAGATTTGAGTAAAGCCTTGATGAACGATTTTCATTATAATTATATTAAGCAGAAATATGATGAAAAGGCTAATCTACTTTTTACTGATACAGATTTTCTAACTTATGAGATTGAAACTGAAGATGTTTATCAAGACTTTTGGGCTGACAAAGACAGATTCGACAACAGCGATTATCCAAAAGACTCTAAATTTTATGACGGTACAAATAAAAAAGTCATCGGGAAGTTTAAGGATGGAGCTGCGGGGATGTTTATAATTGAAATCGTTGGATTGAGAAGTAAGATGTACTCTTACATAAAAGATGATGGTTTCAACGGGAAAACCGCTTAAGGAATCGTAAGGAGTGTAATAGAAAAAGATATCATACATGAAGCTTACCTCAATACATTATTTAATAAAAGAGTAATGCACCGCAAGTTCAAGACTATAAGAAGTAGCTTCCATCAACTTGAAACTTATGAGATCAATAAAGTATTGTTATCTTGCTTTGATGACAAGCGGTACATCTACGAAAATGCAATAACAAGTTATGCTTATGGACACAAGCATAGTTTGTGTCACTTGTAGCAGTAACTAGTTATAACCGGTTTTAACCGGTTATAACCGGTTCACGTTTAAGGATGAATTTTAACGTAAAAAATCGATAGATTTAGCGATGAGCTTAAGTAATTTAACGAGAAAATTTTAACAATGGAAATCGATAATTCTAACATGAGATTTAACGAAAAATTTTAACATAGAAAATCGATAATTTTAACATGAGATTTAACAAGAAAATTTTAATATATTTTATAGATAATTTTATCGATGAGATTTAACGAGAACGTTATACGTTAACGGTCATTAATGCAAGTGCGGCCGCAACACTACTAGAACAGAGACCTGAAAAAAATTCAGGCTCTGAGCGGGATTCGAACCCACGACCTCTGCGATGCCGGTGCAGTGCTCTCCCAACTGAGCTATCAAAGCCACATGAGAGCGGTCGTATGCGGGTTAGCCCTTTTATATGGACGTTATACTTGGCCCAAGTATAGTAAAGAATGAAATTAATTTTGTCCATTAGTAGCAATTGAGTGATGAGGGTCATTAATGCAAGTGCGGCCGCAACACTACTAGAACAGAGACCTGAAAAAAATTCAGGCTCTGAGCGGGATTCGAACCCACGACCTCTGCGATGCCGGTGCAGTGCTCTCCCAACTGAGCTATCAAAGCCACATGAGAGCGGTCGTATGCGGGTTAGCCCTTTTATATGGGCGTTATACTTGGCCCAAGTATAGTAAAGAATGAAATCAATTTTGACAAAATTAATTTCATTCTTTACTATACTTGGGCCAAGTATAACGCCCATATAAAAGGGCTAACCCGCATACGACCGCTCTCATGTGGCTTTGATAGCTCAGTTGGGAGAGCACTGCACCGGCATCGCAGAGGTCGTGGGTTCGAATCCCGCTCAGAGCCTGAATTTTTTTCAGGTCTCTGTTCTAGTAGTGTTGCGGCCGCACTTGCATTAATGACCGTCATCACTCAATTGCTACTAATGGACAAAATTAATTTCATTCGTTATACGTTAATCTTAACGTTATACGTTAATCTTAACGATGGTTCTCGTTAACTGCTGAATGAGAAATTTCAACGTAGAAAATCGATAGTTTTAACGCCTGCGCTCGTACCCCCATTACTTATACTACTCTCTGAACCGAAACTAAAGCCACTAAAGCAGCTCTTTTCAGTGTTAACTGCTTAAGATTCAAAGCAGAAAGAGGAAACCGTGACTCTAAGAAAGTTAACAAAACATTAACATCCCAGGTAAAACTATACCTTGGTTCAGGGGGACGGACATGAAACATTCCCTTAAGTAAGCGAGCAATAATAGGATGTTCACTCACGGAATATCCATCTACAGGCAATAACATAGAGGACAATGTAGACCTGTAAGAATTAATTGTACTATATCACCTATTAAGGTCCTCAATTTGTTCTGTGAGAAAGTTACAAACTGTCATTAGAACTGCTTGAAGAGCATTTCTGTGTTTCCTATCACACCAGCAACAAAAACATTTCAAAGCTGCCGAATACTGCTTTTCTGTTCCTGGACGCCATGACTTGAGCACATAGCTGGCTGCCCTTGGAGAAATTCCTCTGACCTCGAGGTTATCCCGGATACATGCCACGCGGCTAGTCGCGTTACATCTTTGAAAGGGTGTAGAATATCTTCCTGAGGCAAAGTTAGGAGCTTGTCCCACAGAGGCAGAAGGATAGGACGCTGAACCAATAATTGGAGAAGCTGTAGATACCAGTGTGCTGTTGGCCACCAAGGTGCTATGATTAGAGCATCTGAACCTTCCTCCACCTTGAACTTCACTAGGATTCTGCCTAACAAACTGAAAGGAGGGAAAATATAAGGTTTAATTCCCTCCAGCAAAAAGAAAAGGCATCTACGGCTTAGGCTCCTGGATCTGGGAACCAGGAAATGTAAACGCTCGTTTGAAAATTGAGGCGTGATGCGAATAAATCTATACCAGGGTCAAACAATGACAGTGAAACCCACTCAAGATTTTGATTATATCTCCGAGAAAGCGAGTCAGCCTGTATATTTGAACTACCTGGAATATGATATGCCTCTAACAGGCAATGTGCAAAGCACCATTCCCAAATAGATTTAGAGACTAAATGGAGGCTAGGAACCATTCCTCCCAAATTATTGATGTATGCTACAGCAGTGCTATTGTCACAAAAGACTTTGATAAGGCAGTTGTGTGAATGAACGAAGCATTTCATACCAAGAAGAACTGCAGAAAGTTCAAGCCAATTAATACGCATAGCCTGCTCCTCTGAGGACCTCAGACCACTTCTCGTAACTCCATCAGAGACCACACCCCATCCTGAATGGGATGTGTAGTCATAGTCATCACTGTTGATGGTTTTATAATCCTAGATCCATTATATAAATGGCTGTTTAAAACAAACTAGTGTAAGCTATCTTTGGCAAGCTGGGACAAATAAACAGTTGAATTATAGTCTCCATCACTGCTACTCAAAGCTTCTAATTTACAGACCTCAAGATCACGGTAGTAAAGCCTTGCTGGCTTAATGACGGGAAAAGAGAAAACAATCAAACCAATGACATGTGCTAGTTCGCGAATGGAACATTGGGGTTTCTCCCACAAGGACAATGTTTGCTCTTTTAACTTATTCAACTTTTCCTCTGTACAACTTAAAATGGGACCACTTTGAGATATTGGCGAAAGGTCGGTCAGATACACATTGCAAGATAAAGGAGACTCTGCTGATTAGAGAATTGAAACCTACCCTAAATGAAAATGTAAGCAGCGAAAAGCTGTATCTCTATTAGTTTGCATCTTTTATATGCAAATTGTTTTTAGCTTCTGTCAAGGTTATTGTTAATTAGTTACTTATCTTAAATTTAAAATTTAGTTGTTACTTTTATTCCTAACGGTCACTTCTGAAGATGTATGTCGAAACATACGAAACGTCAAGTTAAACGATATAGTTTTAGTTTTGTTTTTCCAACAATGCGTTATATTGTCATGTTTATCACCGCAGTTTGTGTGTTATTTCTGATTAAGCTACGATGGCCAAAGACAAAGAATAAGAACAGATTTTTCTTTGTTGATAATAAAACCTAAGGATTCAAGGGCTTGAACAACAATAGCAGCCTCTTAGAAAGAAAGTTCACGAGAAGAGCTAATAATAGCCATATCATCGAGATAAATGACCAATCTAATTCCCTTGTTACGAATTGACCAAACAAAGGGCTTCAACACCTTAGTGAAAACTCTAGGGGCCGAAGAAATCCGGAAGGGCAAACAAATGAATTCAAAAAGAGTCGAGTTTCACTCGAATCTCAAATACTTATAATGGTCCGAATGTATCGGAATCGTAAAGTAGACATCTTTAAGATGAATTGTAGTAAGGTCCAATCGGGTATTCAATCCCTCCATCTTGAAATGATGGTATTGCACAAACTCGTCAAGAGGTTTCAAATTGATAACAGGCTTTAGATCGTCACTCTTCTTTGGAATAATAAACAAATTAGAAACGAATTGTCTAGGGCTAAACGAGGCATGTCTAATAGCACCTTTTTGTAACATCTTCTGAACTTCAAGTTCAATTAGATTCTTTTCCTCGCCAGAAAAGACAATCCCATGAGCTTTCTTAACTTGAAAGGATTCACAAATAAAGTCAATCTTATAGCCACTCACAGCTTGTAGAACCCAATTATCAGAAGTAAAATTACTCCAAGAACAATAAAATTGTGCCAAACGGCCACCTACCTGGGGATAGGCGATTGGAACTTGCAAATTCATTGCTATTTGGTCGTTGTACTGGAGCTCTTTGGAGACTGACTGGCTTCTCTGAAAAGGAGACTTGGGGTACTCGTAATGGCACTTGAAGTTTAAATTACTCCTGCCATAATTACCAAATCGGCGATAATTACTCGTATTGATACGAGGTTTCTTGAAATTAGTGTAGTCAGACGACGAAGAGCTCGCTTTACGCCGATCATGGCCTATACTCTTAGCCGCCATTCGCTTAACTTGCAAGATGTTACGAATACTCAGAGGCAACTCATCGCCGAAGAACATAGTGGTAATTGGCTGTGACTCGTGACACAACGACTTGTATGCTGGAGCAACCTCAGATTTCAACATTTTCCTTCGCTTCACAGAAAATTCGTAAACAGAATTTCCCAGTAAGGTAAGAGCATCCACAGTAAGAACGTAAACATCATTTAAGGAAATGGAGTCTTCCTTACGTTTCTTTGCGTCGACTACTTTACTTGCTAATTGCACCACCGCCGTGACTCCTTTGATCAAATTCTTCTGGAACGATTGGAAGGAACACTCACGGCTTTTCGTCTTGTCTTGCAAATCGTCCCATAACTCAGGAGGAGCTTTGAAAAAATCGCAATTTTCTAGACGGAGGTACTTCTTCTGAATTGAAGAAAACTGCTCTTTGGCAGGCCTCTTGGTACAGGCACTATTTACGCGCCTGGCGACACGTTCATTGACCTTCGGTCCACAGTCCTCCGTGTCTTTAAGCAGGTCTTCGTAAGGTAGCTCGCCCAATTCAATGTCAGTTTCAACTTCTTCCGGAAGAATACGCTCGGTGAGGTTAAATTCACTCTGCCCACCTTCTGCGAGGAGAGCATCTTCTTCCTCGGAATTTAAGAGACCGACATTCGGTCGAGTAAGTCGCGCTAAGGAATCCGACATCTTCAACATCGAGTTGGTCAAGGAGTCGAGTTTGGGCTCAAGCGCTGAAACCTGAAACCCGGTCGCAACCGGAGTTTGCTCTATTTCATGTCCGCTAGACGCGTCCCGGACAGAAAGAATAGATAAATCGTTATTCTCCTCCGACAAAGGAAAATCCTTCCCTGCGGAAGCTGGTAAAGGCATGATGACCTGGCTTGCACGCGAAAACAAGACGACTTGTGAAGACCACATGGTGCCTTTATACACAGATCTGATTTGCATAACAAAGATCTTTAAACCGTGATGACCTGGTGACTAGTCGTGAAAGAATGCAATCTGAATCCCGCAGGGCGGAGCATTATATGAAAGAGAATGCGATACTAAGTCCCTTGTGGACTCGCCAAAATATTAAAGTACAAAAACGTCTAGCGCTTGTTACGGAGGAATTCGCAACAAGTTTTCACATTCCTCTGAGAAACGCACACATCAGGTTGCTTCATTGTATCTATAGCTCCCGGCGTCGTAACAACATTGGAATGTCGCAAAAGATCCACAGATTACGACGACGTCGCTCAAAGTGCTGATCTCAAACACCAAAGACTAACTATGATTCCAACGTCATTTATTCGTATTAATCGTGGTTTGATGCCCAAAACCGTCAAACTAAAATACAGTAAAAAAACTTAGTCTAAGCGATACTAAAGACTAAAACTAAAATAACCATTACATAACACGAATACATAATAAAATACACGAGCCCGAGGAAATCTAATAATACAACAATTGACTAAGAAATGCAACGAAAAGGACAAGGAAATAAATACACGCTTACCGATTGTCCTCTCTGTAACGCCTTAATACACAAGCCGCAAGATAAACGCAGTAACCTTCGCAACAAGCTCTCTTGTCTGAAAACAAACTATCGCAGAAAAGACAACGCACGAGGTCCGACATATGATATCGAAGCGTTACTAATACTTAACAAACACTAATACTTAACAGAGACTAATATCTAACTCGACAACAATTACATGGCTCACCTAAATTGAGCTAATCAATTTAAAAACAACTCAGGTAATCAGTCAACGAAGGGCTAATCAAATTATAAAGTCAAATCCAGTTCACAGGTTGACAAACGTTGGTCGAATCCTTGGGTCAAATCCAAGTGTACGGTATCTCTAAGGCTCCTTGGTGGGGACTCCTTGGTCCAAATCCTCCACGTCATTGCTTGGTAGAAGAAGCACCAACTTCTGCACCGGTCGTTCAAGGAAGCTGATGTACTTGACTCTGCGTCCCTCGTCATCCAAAGCAGCATCTCCCACTGCTAGCTTTACCTTTCGTACGTAACCATCGGCATCACCATAAGCTTCTTCTACGCGGGCGATCTGCCACATGTTCCGAGGAAGATTGTCGTTGCTGATGATCACAAAATCTCCTTGCTGGAGGTTACGTCTCGGACCCATCCACTTCTGTCGCAATTGAAGAGTATGAAGGAATTCTCTTTTCCAACGCACCCAAAACTCGTAAGTCAAGTGTTGGACTCGTCTCCATCTCTTTCGAAGGTATAGATCAGCACGTTGAAATTCTCCAGATGGTGGTAGGACTACTCTTGATTTTCCTGTAAGCAGATGATTGGGAGTAAGTGGTTCCAATGCGTCTGGTGACGTTAAATTCTCAACAGTTAAGGGGCGGCTATTGACCACGGCTTCTACTTCCGTCATGAAGGTTTGAAGAGATTCGTCATTCAGCTGGTTACCGCATCAGTCTAGTAGGACAGAAAGTACGTTGCGTGCCGTTCTGATCTGTGGTTCACAAAAGCCACCCGTGTGGCTAGCCGATGGGACGTTTAGCTGGAATTCAATCCAATCGCAGTTGCGTTCCAGAAAGAAATGGCGAACGCGGGTCTGGTCCATTGAGGACAGCGACTTCTGCAACTCGTTTTTGGCACCCACAAGGTTACTTCCCTGGTCGCACGTGATCGTTCGTACGGGGCCTCGGCGATTGATGAATCGGCGCAAAGCGTTTATGAACGAGTCAGTTCCATGGCTTGTGGATACTTCAAGGTGGATTGCACGGCTTAACAAACATGTGAACAACACTCCATAGCGCTTCAACTCTTTACGGCCTTTCTTAATGAGCCATGGACCAAAATAGTCGACTCCGTGAAGGGCGATGCTGGTTCCAGTCTGTCTGTGGGCAAATTTGCCATCTTCTGCTCTTATAGTGCCCCACGGAGTTTTCGGCAAACCACGCGTTCGGAGATACACCGTGACACAGATGAGCTCCCTCCAACTACCCAGAATCCATGTGACCGCAGATCGTTTACCGTCATCCCTCGGCCTTGATGGCTTATCCTCTCGTGGTGGTATCTCACAAGCAAGGTTGTGACGTGGCCTTTACTTGGGAGGATAACTGGATGCTTGATTTCATAAGATACTAAGGCGTTCCTTATCTGGCCACCAACTCGTAAAACATCATTTTCGTCTAGGAAGGGATCTAGTCGATAAGGTGAACTTGTCTTCTTCATGGATACATTACGTTTCTTCGCAAATTCTCTACTTGCATCGTCGTTTTGAACTCCTAAGTATTTGAGAATCTTGATTTCTTCGGAAAAGGCTTCTTCTTGGAGTGACTTTAATATTGCCTTCTCGGATTTTTGCATTTCATCCTCCGACGGCGATCTGTATGTCGATGTGTCTTTCTCTTTGCTTGTTTTCTTTGCTGCGTGTAGCAGCTTTTTGGGACTTTGTTGAAGTGATGCTTTGAACTTCACAATGTAGCGACAGCTCTCTTGGCCCGGTGCCAATCGGAGAAGTACTCCAAGCGTTCGATCCTTTCATGTCGAGCTCCTGTAGCGAAAACTTGAACTTTCTTTGCCTCCGGATCATCTGGAGAGATTTCAAGGTTTACATTGTCATTCCTGCTCGGAAGTTCTCGCTGCCATAAGAAAGGTGGTCCGTTGAGCCATTTGGAGTTGATCAGGTCTTGAAGGGAAAGACCACGCGAGGATTCGTCCACTGTATTTTCATTGGTCTCGATGTACTTCCACTGATCGGGGGTGCTGTTGTCTCGAATTTGTTGCACCCGATTGGCCACGAAGACGTGAAAGCGTCGGGCGTCGTTCTTGATATAGCCGAGGACGACTTGGCTATCTGTGTAAAACACCTCCGTAATCTGGTCGTACTCAAGCTCTTCTCGCAATGAGGCGCTGATACTTACGGAGAGCAGGGCTGCCGTCAGTTTGAGTCGAGGGATCGTGACAGGTTTCAGTGGAGTTACTCGAGCCTTGCCCATGACGAAGCTGCAGTGGACTTCATCAGTTTCATCTGTAAGACGCAAGTAAGAACACTGGCCGTATTCATGGTCGCTTGCGTCCGAAAAGTGGTGGAGTTGTACGGACGTGAGTTTTCCGAACGTATGTGGCTTGTAGCACCTCTGGATCTTCAGTTTCTCCAAGCGATGTAAGCTGTTTCTCCATCTTTCCCAAGGTCAGATCTCAAGGCGTAAGGGCTGTCATCTTCTCCGGGGATGATTTCTCTAAGCATTATTGCACGTGGGCAATCTGATCCTATCAGAATTCCTATCTCCACATCGTTCTGATAGGGTGCAATCTGTGCTGCAATCTTCTCCAAATGAGGCCATTGGAGCGCTGATTCGGGTCTTTGAATGTGAGATCTCTTTGCTGGAATGATTTCACGTGAAAAGGCTTTAGGTAACTGCAGAGTGACTTGTCGCTTGAAGTCTTGCACGATGAGACCTCCTATTTTTCTACTCTTAATCAGCTTGTCGGTGACATGTATTGTCGATAACAACAACTTTTTCTCAGGCCCTCAAACACCAAGGTGATTGAGGAGGGTATCTTTAACGAATGTTGTGTCTGATTGATCGTCTAAGAGAGCGTACACTAGTCGCTCAGTCGTGGATTGCTGGCGTGACTCAACCAAACCGGGACAATCATTGAGTTCGCCTGACTTTTACCCTGACCATTCATAAAGCAAGCTGCAGGGTTTGGCATCTGATTAGGATCTCCTTTATCGCAGGTGGTTTCTTCGCGCTTTCTGTAGTCACCATGAAAGGCGTCGGCTGCTGTCGTTTACAAATACTGAACCTTTTACTCTCCTTGCAGTCTTTGGACTGACCACGTTGTAAGCAGCCGAAGCAGAGTCCTTTCGCCGAAGCAAACTCCTTTCTTTCAGATTGTTTTTTTTTTAACAAATTCTGGGCATGCGTCTAGATCATGAGGTTTCTTGCAGTAGAAACACGACTTAACTAGTAAAGGTGGCTTGCTTTCTGCTGTTCCGTTTTTCTCTTAGTTTGAACTTGTCGTAAACGCATTGGCATCACGAGGTCTTCTGGGAAACCTTGGTTTCTTGTCCTTATTTCTCTCACTTATTGTTCTACCACTGTCGTCTTCGTTAAGCCTGGTTTCCATATGTCGGGAAAATCCCAGACGGTCGGGGATTTCACTATTTCCCGACCATCCCAGATTTATGCCGAGATAACGATCACCGCAGAAATCTGGGACGCATCGTCAAAATAGAAACCTTTCCGATTTTCCCGATTTGTCCCCGACCATCCCAGACGATCGGGGATGTCTACGATCTCCAGTTTTCATTAATCGGTATAATCTGGGACGGTCGGGAAACAGTGAAATCCCCAACCGTCTGGGATTTTCCCGACATATGAAAACCAGGCTTTAGGGGGTGGCGAGGACAGTACAGGGTCGCAAACGATGTCCGCTTCTTTTACCACGAACATCGCAAATTCCGAGAAGGGAGGGAAGACTTCGTCTTCCTCTATCCAGTTAAACGCAAGTCGGCTCCATCGATTACTAGCCCATTTCGGTAGCTTTGAAACGAGTTTCCGGTTTTCATGATCATCGTTTAGAACACGAAGGCTTCCTATCTTCTCCATTAACTTCTGCCATTGGACTAGGAAATCTGAATATTTTCTTAAGGCAGTACTGTCGTTTGGATGAATCTTTGGCCACGATTCGAGTTTCTTGCGACAGATTTCTGCCACAGCAAAGGGATCGCCAAAGGGTTTCTTGAGCATCTCTTTGGCTTTGTCGTACGTATCTTGTGAGCCTAGGAGCAGAAAGCTATCAACAACTTCTTTAGCTTCGCCTTTTACATATTTTTCAAGAAAATGAAGTCTTTCAGATGGTCCAACAGCTCGTTCTTCTAAGAGAGTTTTGAGTGCCTTTACCCAGACAGGATACTGCAACAACTCGCCATAGAATATTCCTGGATCGAGGAGAGGAAGCTCGGTTTCCGCCAACAGCTTTGCAACTTCGATTAGTTTTGCTTGCACGTGGCCTTCTGAATTTCTGTCTGTTGGTGAAGGGTATCCATATTCATGTTTCTCTCTGTTAACGAGGAGCGGATAGGTCATTCTCGAAACTTCTGAGAAGAGGTTGACATGACGAGTCTTTGCTGAAGTGTAAATTGGTTCAGTGAGCGGAGTGAAAGGATTCAGTGAACTGAAGGTCGGCTTTCCTAATTCAGTAATGCTTTCTTTAGGTTTGCAATTTGGTGTCCAAGGAGCCGGGATGAAAGACAGCTGGCCTGACTCGGATACTTTTTCATTGGAAACTGACGTTGATTGGTCGTCAAGAAACTTCTCTAAAAGGGCTTTCGAGTACGTCTCCGAGGGAGGACTAATAGGGAATTCGTCTAGGCAAACATGGCGGTCTTGCTCTTCATGTTTAATGGACGCGATCATTTGGGCTACCTTCTAAACTAATTCTTGTTTGATCCGAAAGTTCTCTTCCAAAGCCTTTAATTCTTCTTTGGCGCGTTCTTCTTCTCGCGCGATTTCCACCTTTTTTCTTTGAACCTCGTCCATTTTCGCTCGGTGTTCTATTTCTTTCTCTTGTCTCTCCTTGGCGAGCGCCATTGTAGCTCTTACAGAGGCGATGTCTCCCTCAAGTTTCACTCTCTTCTTCCGCAAGATAGTGATGAGTTGCGAGAGGCCGAACGAGATTTACGGCTAGACCTATCAGAAATTTTGCTTGTTTTGGTCGATTGTGAAATCGTTGAGCTCTTAGAGTCATGTTTTTGTTGCAAAAAATTAATTCGTTCGCTGCATGGTCATTCTCAGGGCTTCATTGTTTTCGCGAGAAACAACTTCAAATTCCTCGTGCAAGCGTTTTCTTTCTGCCTCGTCTTCCATTACGGCCTCTAATGCCTCGTGTTACAAAGACAATTGCGTCATTTTCCTTTGAAGATCTTCGCACCCTGCCGTGAGGGACGCAATGTCTTTCCGAGTCACAAGAATCGAATGGATGGAATTAATTTGTTTTCTCCAAGACCTTTTCGCCGTTATGAAGGCTTGAAGACGAAGATTTCGAACCTATTCGGACCCCTTTTCGGTCAAATGTTTTTGTCTCGCACTTCGACCCGGCGCTTCATGCTCATCGTCTGAATCTTCAAATTCCGCGTGGTTTACGAGAATTTCTAGACCTTCCGCTGCGCTTTCGGCCATAAGTTCTTACTCCCTTTGATTTAATGGCATGTTTCTTTCGGTTGTTATTGTCTAAGTGATGATACATGTACGATCCGACGCACAGAAGATCCAATACACTTTTAATCGTTCCTGAGTAATCGTTTGACTATTGCTCCAGGCGTCGTAACAACGTCGGAATGTCGCAAAAGATCCACAGATTACGACGACTTCGCTCGAAGTACTGATTTCAAACACCAAAGACTGACTAAGATTCCAACGTCATTTATTCGTATTAATCGTGGTTTTATGTCCAAAACCGTCAAACTAAAATAAAATAAAAAAACCTAGTCTAAGCGATACTAAAGACTAAAACTAAAATAACCATTACATAACATGAATACATAATAAAATACACGAGCCCGAGGAAATCTAATAATACAACAATTGACTAATAAATGCAACGAAAAGGACAAGGAAATAAATACACGCTTACCGATTGTCCTCTCTGTAACGCCTTAATACACAAGCCGCAAGATAAACGCAGTAACCTTCGCAACAAGCTCTCTTGTCTAAAACAACCTGTCGCAGAAAAGACAACGCACGAGGTCCGACATATGATATCGAAGCGTTACTAATACTTAAAAGAGACTAATATCTAACTCGACAACAATTACAGTATCTGCTTTGATCCGACGAAGGTGTGACCGTACCAATTAGCCGGTGTTTGGCTCTTGAAGAAAGGATCGTTATATAAAGATCCCTCATGACATAAGTCAGATAAATACCTCGAACGTTGGTATTAATACATATATATCCCTTGGGCCTACGGCCCTCGCGATGTATATAGATTAATACCTCCGTTCTCGGTATTTATCTCTTACTTATTGCCCAGCGTAGTTTATGTAATCCTAG
>JAEMWC010002134.1:37500-59213 GCA_016490735.1 Pachyseris speciosa | reverse complement strand
AAGTTATCTTCCAATGCAGACATCTTAACGTGAATCCTTCCCTTTCAGTTCTCAAAGCAAAATTAAAAAATGCTTTTCAATTAGAGTCTGTCATAGCTGAGCAAAATAATGTAAGTTACAGATAGTCATATTGAGAAATGGAAAGCGATCCTCCATCGTTAATTCAAAACCTCTAGACTTATCGTGTGCGTCTTTTATGTGTTAATTAAAATGTTTGAAATATTATTTTAATGAAATAGTGAATCTGGAAACACTTTATAATTTAGCTTGTTGAAAATTTTATACTTATGTCCTATGTATATAAACTCTGTTTTTGTTTTATTTGTTGTTTTGTAACTAAATCATATAGTTGTTTGCACTGCAAGTGTTATATGCAACTGTCAATGTATAATATGTGCTATCAATATTATTAATATGTATCTAATGTACTTTCATACTCACACCAATGTTATTTTTTAGGGATGTTTGCCAAGACGTCTTTTATCATTTTCCTTGTTGTTTTAACTGCTGTTACCTCTTCATTTGTAAGTCCCTCTCTTTACAAAATGTCAAAAAGGCCATGTAGCATTGAAAAATAGCTAAACATAAACCAGAAGGTCTGCATGCCAAGCAGTCTTTATGCAAGCATGGTGCATTGTAGAATTCCAGTAATTCAACTACAGACAATAATATGGGGTAATTTGCACACAAGGCAAGCATTGCAAATGTGCACAAAATCTTGCCAGGGGCCCTTAAACTGTTTTGGACTCTGCACATGTATGGCCCACTACACATTTAGTCTACCATTAAGGTACATTATTATTCAATTAAGCATGAAAAATGTGGAAATTTGAGCAAAAGTTATAAATCCACTAAAAATTAAAAACTGTCTTTGATTTGATTTGTTTCAGTCTGTGTTAGTTCATCTTGTAATGGTCTATATAACTACATCTCAAGTCTTATTGTTGTTATTATTATTATTATTGTTAAATTATTATTATTATTATTATTATTACTATTATTATTATTATTATTATTATTATATTTTACATGCTTCAGCTTAATCAAGTCTCTTACTGTACCAGTTTGTTTGTATTAACAGGTTAGTTTCCTCATTGTACATCACAGAGACAATTTGCCTCCTGGAGCTGAGAACGTGCACAAAAGAGATAAGGTAATTTGAGGTCACATTGAATTCCTGTTGTTGTGTCAATTTTTCTTCCCTATAATTTACCCGTAAATGTATGTGTATCAGTTACACATGTGCGAATGTAAAAAAGATGATGTTGGCCGGCCACCTAAACTGCCCCATAAAATTGTTCTTAACTTTTTGATATGCTTTTGTTGAACAGCTTTTAAACACCACTTGCTTTTTCATGCATTCATGTTGAAAGCCATGCAGTAACTGTTCAATTTCTTTGAGATCTCACACAAAATCTGCATGACAGTGCATTCGATCTCTAGAGAATTTAAATTTTTATTGAATTTGACACAGTGTAATAAATATTTACTTATTTTGCAAAGTGTGGTACACTGTACATCGGCAGTTATTGAAAACTGGATCACTGGATAACGGATTTCCAAAAATTTTGATTGGCTTAATTAGTGGCCATGGGACATCTGTTCAGCCATTATACCATGGATGGCATCAAGTGGAAATTAACAATTTAATCTGCTTCTGGTTTTTCATAAAACAATTATTCCACAAGTGTTTGTTTGATATGATATGAAAAAATAGCCAACCCTTGGCACTCTAGGGGAGCAGGGATGGCATTAGTGGTGAGAGCACTCGCCTCTAATCAATGTGGCCTGGGTTCAATTCCCGGACTCGGCGTTATATGTGGGTTGAGTTTGTTGTTGGTTCTCTTCTCTGCTCTGAGAGGTTTTTCTCCGGGTTCTCCGGTTTTCCTTTCTTCGTAAAAACTAACATTTCAAATTTCAATTTCATCTGCTTGTACAGTGCATTTGATCATACAGTATACACATGGAAAAGGCGCTATATAAGTTCTAAATTATTAAATTTTAAATTATTATCACTCTGCGCCTTTTTCGTTATCACACCCATATTCAATCCACATTTACCCTCTGTGACAACACAATAAAAATTTCCTGTATCCTCTGTTGCATCTTCTTTATTTTCTCTAGAATGAGACGTACACTTACACAGGTTGGAATTCTACCACATTCAAAGAAAATCTTTTGGTAAATGACTTTAATCAAGTAGCTGTAATAATATCTTTGAGGACAATCTAAGGTGATTCCATTGAATTGTATCATCATTAGATAATAGTTCAGAAGATGTCCTGCTTTGTTGGCGCACATTCATACTCAGGGCATTCTGATTTAGGTGATGTTAGGTTAAGTCTGGTTAGCTAAACAGAGAAATGAGTGGCTGCTTCCTCCTACAATCGTATGAGGACCCCTGTTTTTATTTTACTGTTTTTAATTGACTCTATTCCTCCTGATATTTTCTAAATTTGAAGAGTTTGGTTTTACTTAATTTCAAAATATTCTTAAGGAACCATCACAGGTGTGGATCCAGGGGAGGTGAAATGGGTGAATTTTCACCCCCTTTTTCTGAGCCCCCCCCCCCCCCCCCCCTTATCTTTTTTTTTTCTTATCCCTCAAATATTGAAATAATATTTGATTTCTCTGATTGAGGTGGAGAAAATTCACCCCCCATTTCAAAATCCTGGATCCGCACCTGCATCAGGGTCACAGTGAGTTTTCTGGCATTTTTGGAGGTGTGCAGATGCTCAATTTTGGTCTTAAATTTCATGTGTTTCATTTTTTAACAACTTAAAAGCATTCGGCTAAAACTCTTTAGTATTGCAACAAGGATGGTGGTCATATTATTTCATCCCTAGAAATAACATTCTTTGGGAAATGGGTGCCTCTTGCTCAAAACCTAGATTTTTATATTATTTCTACCACCTGCTTCATCCCTTTGGCGTGAATGGATGAATCACTATAAAAGATGCAATGTTAAGGAACTGTGTTGAGACTGAAAAGAACATGAATGCCAAACAGTTATTGCACTAGACCAGTTCAAGTGGGCATCATTCAAACCAGGGGACACTAATCCGATGTTTAAGGGGGCTCAAAATGGTTTTGTTATTTTTAAACACCACTGACAATTTTTTGTTTGTTTTCATGAACATGGTATCAAACAATTTCCCTATTATTTGTCAACAAGTTGTGATCAATTTTTTGACATACAAGGTTACCATAGCAACAGTGCAGCCTCTTAGAAACACCCTTAATTTTGGCTTTATGTGCCTGTAACTCAAAAATGAGTCAGATGACGCCTGTTTTATATTATTGAATTGCAATCAGCATATAAAGATTCATCTTTCTGCAAAGTTTTTAAAAGATCTTTGCATGGGGTTCAGAGTCACTTTAAATTAATGTGGCTCTGAACCCCATGTACCATCTTTTTGATAACTTTGCAGAAAGATGAATCTTCATATGCTGGTTGCAATTCAGTAACAAAAAACGGGGGTCATCCGACTCGTTTTAACTCACAGACACATAAAGCCAAAATTAAGGGTGTTTCTAAGTGGCTGTACTGTTGCTATGGTAACCTTATATAGCAAAACAGTGATCACAACTTGTTGAGAAATAATTGGGAAATGTTTTGATACCATGTTCAAGGAAACAAACGAACAATTGTGGGAGTATCGATCCATCAAAGAGTTGGTGTTTAAAAATAACAAAACCATTTTGAGCCACCTTAAGGGCACCAACTTGTAATTTATTTTATTTTGTAGCCTGACTTTAGTAAGGGCTACACAACTGGCACTAATCAAACTCCTCTGGTGGTCTTTGGGTCCTGTTCAATGGAGTAACTGGCATAATGGGTATCTGATTTCTTTGTCTATTTGTTGTCTCTAATAGGAGAAAGGTAGAGATTTAATGTTGAAGATTTATTAGAGTAGCCTGCATTTTTTAGTTAAAAGTAAATGTAAACTAAGCATTGATATCAATGATAAAAAGTGAAGTGATAATTAAAAGTTAAGAACAGCCTTCAGACGTTCGCTCTGGATAAAGTTTACGATGCACAGAGTTAAGAGCCCCTTGTACTTCGTACAAAGCAAAACCACTGAAATATTACTGTATAACTGCGCTGTACACCAACTCGGGTTTCAGTTTCTCCCGAGTAATTCAAGTTGTTTTTTTCAAATTCAAAGTTAAGAACAACCTGTAGACATTCCCTCCGGATACAGTTTATGGTGCACATAGTTAAGAGCCCTTGTACATCGTACGAAGCAAAACCACTGAGATATTACTGTATGACCACACTCTACACTAACTCGGCTTTCTCCTGAGTATTTAAGTTTATATTGAGGGAAAACACTTTTTTCTTGTTTTCCACATCTCAGGGTGATCACAAAACTTGAGGTCTTTTTTCTAAAACCCCAGATGCTTTTAGTTGTCTTGACATTTGTTTATTTATCAGAGAATTTCGTCTTATGTTCGTTTGTTTGGCCACTTTTGTATTCTTACTAATTTTTGTTTGTGACTTTTATAGCTGGAGCTAATATTTCTGGAGACCTGAAAAAACCTGGTTATGCCATCCCATTTGGTACATTGGCAGCAAGCGTATTTACGTTCGTGATATACATTCTTTTAGGTGAGATGTTTAAATGTTTATTTGGTATTAGTTTTTTGTAATTATGAAGCTAGATTTCACACACTTAGGTAAAATGAGCCAGCAACGTTTACTTTGATCTCATTAGTTTGAGACGTTGCACTCTGTTAGTGGTATAGGGGGATTCATGCTTACGTCATTGTTTACATTTTTGCTCATTTGCATACAGCTTTGCTTACAGAGGGAAACATGTTAGATGTGATTTGACTCCAGGCAGCTAAAGAGCAAGTGAAATTTAACACAATGTGAATTTTTTAGCTCTTAAGGTGTAGTATTCAAGGAGATATTGTCTTCCAAAAATTGCAAAATTTCTGGGTGGCAAAAGCACTAATGAGCTCATACATTCTTTGCAAAAGTTTGAGTTTTTAAACCCGCGTTGCACAAAAAGTATTCAATACATGAGCCTCATATTCATTGCCAGAGTTATTCATACTAGGGCCTTTCAATATTCAGAACTAATTTATTTGTAGCTCAACCAGAAACTGAATTGTTCATGCTAATGAGGCAAATATTGTAAACAAGGATTCCCCTATTGAGGAATAATGATGCCATCCCTTTGAAATGATTAGTTTTAAGTTTGTTTGTTCGTTTTACATGTTGTGAGAATTTTACACTCATGTTACACACAGTTAGATAGCTTTTGATTGATTCTGATGTATGTTGAGGTAGTTTCACAATTTCACAACATCATAAAAGATCCAAGATGCCGCATTTGGGAGTATGTGATGTAATTTCTATGTTATTCAACGTTAAATCCATCATCTGCCACTTTGATTGAAAATGAAATGATTGACAATGTCTCGATGTTAGAACCTCAGGCCGCCATTATTTTAACCGTTTGGGTTGATTGTGATGATATTGGTAATAATTTGATGATTTTGTGCCGTAAGCTTTACCATATGACCTTAAATTGAAAAAATATCCACATGGCCCAGTCGCTCAGCTTGATTAGCTTTTGTTATTTCTGAGTGGCTGTGCTCTCTCTCTCTCTCTCTCTCCCTCCCTCCCTCCCTCCCTCCCTCTCCCTCCTCCCTCCCTCTCTCTCTCTCTCTCTCTCTCTCTCTCTCTCCTCTCTCTCTCTCTCTCTCTCTCTCTCTCTCTCTCTCTCTCTCTCTCTCTTTTTTTCACAATTATTTCTTTGAAATTACTTTACTCCTTCTTCTCAAGAGCACGACAAAGATTGTTGTTTGTTTGTTGTTTGTTGTAGCCTTTAAAATTACAACTTTCTCCATGTTAGAACTTCACACTCACCAGGTTTATTACCTAACTTTACTGCCGTTCTAATTACAGACCAAAAATCCAATAGTCTGGAAAGCTCCATTGGAGGTGAAGCCCTCCTCTAACACTTCGTTTCTACGGGGAAAAAAACAAAATTCTTTTGTGATCTAACTTTGCTAGTTTGCAAAAGCTGCAAGAAAATTGAGGGACTAATTCTGACGTAGAAACTACATAAAGCATTATCCTGATTTAATTTTTGGTTCATTTGTTTGACAGACATAATTTTATGGAAGGTCCCACGTACACAATTGGCCATGTTCTAAGCGAGTGTGGGCCTGGTATGAGTTATAAAATTTATCGATTGGAAAAAATTGTTTACATTGCATGAAAGAGCATCTCAAAATGGTCACCTTACCAACTTTGACGCTGTTCAGTTGAATTGGAGCTGAAACAAAGGCTATTGAAAATTGTGAAAATTAGAGACTTTGTATGGTTTGGAGGACACACTTTCCGCAATAGAGACATTTGTATGGGATTTTTTAGAGATCTAAATGCATGTCAACCGGCGACTTTTCGACCAAACGTGGTCAAACTTGCTGAAAGTACTTATTTTGAGATACCCTTTCATATGAGAATCGATTTAGTTTAAAGCCCTGGTCAAACGGCGCATGATAGTCGATGATAGTTGATGATAGTCGATGATAGTTGAAGCGCGCGCTTCCGTTTGACCACCAACTATCATGCACTATCATCGACTATCATCAACTATCATTGATTTTGAACTTGTTCAAATTCTTCATGATAGTCGATGATAGTTTTTCTCGTTTGACCACGCGTATGATAGTTCATGATAGTTTTTGGTCAGCTGTTTTCCCGAAAATCGGCGGGCTCGTTTAAAATGGCCGCCAAAAGTTCCTCGCGAGGCTCAGCTTACGTGTTTATATCCAAACTGATAATCATGACAACGAAAATATTGAAGACCAAGATAACATAGAGAAGATATCTTCTGAAGAAAGTGTCAACTCGCAAGAATCCAACGCTCTCCAGATTCATCCTCCGTACATCCCTCCAACAAATCGATTACTATTAAGCAAGCTGCCGCCCTCTTTCGTCGCGATAAATTCATACTTCTACAAGTTTGTCTCTCGCAAAGCCATTTTAGTGCTCACATTTTACGCGGAAAGAGCCTGGAACTAGCTGCTCGAGTGACCTTTGCTCGCGCGACTGCCGGTGAACTATCATCAACTATCATCGACTATCATGCGCCGTTTGACCATGTGAATGATAGTTGGTGATAGTTGATGATAGTTTGGAGAGAATCAACTATCATCGACTATCATGCGCCGTTTGACCAGGGCTTAATGCCATTGATTTTCAATGAAGTTTGGATTCGTTCCCAGGCCCTTACTCGTTTAGAACATGGCCAACTAGCTAGTTTGGGTCAACAACATCGCTTAATTGTCCACAAAAAATCTTACAAAATTAATGCGTAATTTCTAAATTGCTACGAAAATCACTTTGTTCTTTGTTCTTTATTCAATCAAAAAAAAATCAAAGGACAATTTACCCAACCTGTGTATAGCATCAGCTAATCTTGGCTGGTATTAGTAATGAATAAACATTACACATTATAAGCTAAAGGATTACATTACTACTATAATATTACTATATTATAAGCTATGCATTAGATTACTACATTATAAGCTAAAAGATACAGTTATCGTTTGGTTACAAGTTGAAAACAAGCAAGGCAAACTGGAAAGTAGAGTGGAGGGATCATGATATATAGCTGTAAGCGAAGTTTATTATATGACTGGCTCTTTCAGCGGTCAAGATGAATCAATTCTCTTGCTGTAATTGGCTACCCGCGAGGTCAAGATGGAGCCATCTTGACCGCTCGGGATAGCCCGTTCGTCCCGCGTTTTACTGTCCGTAATAGCGTCCGTCATATAATAATCCTTTGAGCTTGTTCGGTCAAGATGGCGGAATATTGGCCTCGTTCTTTTTTTGCGTGTTTATGGACCTCGACTTCGTCTCGGTCCATAAACACGCAAAAAAAGAACTTGGCCAATATCCCGCCATCTTGACCTCACACTTGGCCAATAACCCATATATATAGCTGCTGCTATGACCTTGCTATTGGTTTCGATTAGCTGTTACGAGATTTGCTCAGCTGTTCAAGGTTAGCCATTGATTTGATGTAGGTTATATCATGATTTATGTTTCGTTATTGCTTTTGCTTGATTTTCCCCACCAGTTATTTTCACCAGTGCCACTTGTCCAAGGGCATTACTCAAAAACAACTACAACTATATTCAGGTAAAGTGTGGTCACCTAATTTAGACGTGTTTTTGATTATGAAGCTGTAAAAAAATGACGAAAAAATAGATATCTCTAGTTTTATACTCTTACTAGTTTACCATTTGAATGAAACTGCAGTTTGTTGCTATTACAAGCGAACCTAATGGCTTACTTTACAACAATACTTGTAACATATGTCTTTCTTTCTACCTTAAACGGAGGTGTTGGCTTGTTATTTAAAGACATCCTGCCCATAAATAGTCTTGTCACTGATACCTTTCAGACATTTGAATTCATGGATATTCACTTTAGAAGTCTCGAATTCATTAGATTTCTGCTCATCTATCGCCCTCCAGATAACACCTCTAGTATGCTTTTTCTTGAAGAATTCTCACGGCTACTTAAGCTAGTTCTAGCTGAATCCACTGGTCACTTATTAATATCTGGAGACTTCAGTTTCCATGTCGATGACCCCCATAACATCCACGCAAATCGCTTTAACGAAATTCTTGAATCATACAACCTAAAACAACATGTCATTGTAGCAACCCACGCCAATGGACACACCCTGGATCTCGTAATTTCCAAAGCAGATGATCATCTCATTACTGAAATCAAAATTAGTGACTCTATAATCTCGGATCACTGTGCGGTTCATTGTAACTTGCGGGTACAAAAACCGCACTTCATGAAGAAAAGGGTGAACTATCGGAAATTACGCTCCTTGGATACTGACTCCTTCTGCGAAGATAACTTGAATTCTCCTCTGCTACAGGATCAAGCCGCTGAACTCACTGCCCTTGTGGATCAATATGACAAGGTATTGCGATCCCTCTTAGACCTCCACGCCCCTTTAAAACAGCGAACAGTGAGATTATGACCTCACGCTCCCTGGTACAAACCGGGGGTGGCTGTTCATAAAAACATCCAAAAGCGGTTAGAACGGAAGTGGCGTTCAACTAGGCTACAATGTGATCGCGAGCAGTATGTGTATCAATGCTACGTTGTCAACAATCTGATTGATTCACTGAAGTAAACATAATTATTACACTGACATTATCAATGAACATTCATCAAATCAGAAGATATTATTTAAGACTGTCAGCAAGATTCTGCAAAAAAAAAAAAACACCTGACAAGCGCTATCCTTCCTCTTCTGATACCACTATCCTGGCAAATTCATTTGCTGACTTTTTCACCAGCATGATTGACAAAATATATCATGGGCTTGTGGAAAGGAGAGCACGTGTCGGAGCTTCTCTTCCAGATATGACAGTTTGTAGAGTAGAATTTTGCAACTTTGCTGAGGTTACCCAGGAGGAATTTAAAAAGTTTTCAAAGAAACCATTATCTAAATCTTGTGAACTCAATCCTCTACCTGCGGCAGTTTTGAAAGGCTGTTTATGGTATTACTTCCTACTATAATGAAGATCATCAACCTGTCCTTATCGACTGGTACTATGCTCGATGCTCTGAAGGTTGCTATACTATCCCCCATGCTGAAGAAATCTGACGCTGACTTTGAGTAGTTTCAAAATGTTCGTCTGATTTCGAACTTAAAGATAGTATCAAAGCTTGTTGAAACGGCAGCTGCCATTCAACTCACAAATCACGTCATGTCGCACCACCAGGACGAGGTGTTCCAGTCGGCATATAAGAACTTCCACTCCACTGAAACAGCTTTAGTGAAAGTCCAGAACGACATCTTGTGTGCAATGGACAATAACGAGTCTGTCATACTTCTTTATTGGATTTGTCCACAGCCTTCGACACAGTTGATAACTCGATATTGCTGTCAAGACTGCAAGTTCGTTTTGGAGTCAAGGGTACTGTATTTGCATGGTTTAAATCCTACCTGACGTCACGCAAGCAGTTTGTACAAGTCAATGGCTGCAAGTCAACAAAGCGCTCTTTGGAACGCAGTGTACCTCAGAGATCTGTTCTGGGCCCTCTTCTCTATCTCCTATACACATCACCCATTGCTGATATCATTAAGCTCCACAAGTTACAGTATCATTTCTGCACTGATGATACTCAGCTGTATATATCTTTTAAAACTGACTTTACCTATAATCTCTCACTGACCAAACGTCGTGTTGAATGCTTTGTCAATGATCTTGACTGCTGGATGGTGAATAATGGTCTTAAACCTAATCAGGAGAAAACTGAACTTGTCCTTATAACCTCACAATTTCATTCCAGGCCCGCCCTAGAGTTCATCCAAGTGGGTGATGAGAAGATTCAACCCAAATCTTCCGCCTGGAATGTGGGGGTTACTATTGATCATTGTCTTAACTTAACAGAACATGTTAAAAAAATCTGTCTTCTGCCACTACCACTTAAGGAACATTGCCAAGATTAGGAAGTACTTAAGTGAAGATACCTCTGAAATTTTAGTACACGCGTTCAGTAGCTCTAAACTGGATAATTGTAACTCCTTGTTATATGGACTTCCCAAACACCTGTTAAATAAGCTAAGATTAATACAAAATACTGCTGCACGCATTACATTAACTAAGCAGTTTGATCATATTACTCCTATCACGTTTAAACTTCACTGGCTACCATTAAGCTATCGCATTTATTTTAAAATATTGCTTTTAGTGTACAAGTGCCTTAATGGCTTGGCACCAACTTACCTATCTGAACTTTTACACTACTATAATAGTCCACGTTTACTTCGTTCTAGTTCTCAGAATCTTTTAGCTGTGCCTAAATCCAGGTTAAAGACATGGTGATAGAGGTTTTACTGTAGTTGCTCCTGGGCTATGGAATCAATTGCCTTTTGAACTCAGGAGTGTTACCTCTGTTGACCAGTTCAAGATGCAGTTGAAGACATACTTATTTAAAGTGGCTTTATAATATGATGTCTAGTTTTTAGCAGTTTAGTTAATATCATTATAATAGCTATTAGTTTTACATTTCGTAGTTTAACCGTTGTTGTACAACGCTTTGAGCAATTAGTAGCTGACACAGCGCTCTATCAGTGATTATTATTATTATTATTATTATTATTTATTATTCATAGGTAATAAATAAAGTTGAATGGCTGGTAATTGTCGGAGCATTTGCAGCAACTCTTTCGGCTGCTCTAAGCTGCCTTATAGGTGAGTGAAGTGCATTCAAACTGGTAAGCCCTGGTCTTCGACTTTTGAATTTTGCTCATACAAATCACACTGTCTTGTCTGAAAACTTTCAAACGAAAAAACATCTTGACATCACAAGATATTTGTGGCCGAAATCGCAAGTTTGAAATCCAGATTTAAGTTGGTGATTTAAGTTGGTGAATGATCCTTGCATATGCACCTAAACTGAGATGGCAACTTTAACTAAACTAAGCGTTTTCAAATTGTCCAAACGTTATAATATTCAGCTGTACCTTTGCTCACAGCGTAAAACATGTGACCAACATAAGTGAATACACCATGCTTATGAGTTTTGTATTAGTATTTAGTCACTGTGAATATCAACAAAGAGATACTTTCGCTTCTGTTTTTTAGAAAGCGCACTTTCGATTTTTAATCCATGCATGCCTTGAGTTTAAACGTTTATTTTTTGCAGGTGCCTCACGAATTTTGCAAGCTCTTGCCAAAGATGATCTTTTAGGTATACTATAATTAGAAACATGTATCTATAACAATTGGTTTGATAGCACTTGTATTTACAGGTTACACGATTGGGTTTTTCGCATTGATAGCGAGTATTATGTGCTTTGTGTTATCTGGCTCAGCCTTCAGCTTAAGCACTTAACAAAGACCCTGCTTTAAATTGTTATCCTGGGTAACCACACCCAAACACAAAACGCAAGCTGTTAGTTTTAGTTTTGTGTTGTTTTCTTTTTTTCGTCATTTGCAACATTGCTGTAGCAAAGTTTAGTTGAAGGCTCTTCAATAACTACTGTTTGTAAAATTAAACTGTTGAGTTAATCATGCAGTTCGTGGCAGGGCACTTGAAGAATTTGGTTATTTTATTCATTAATTTATTTTAAGGCTGTTTAATTCCACCTAATTTTAGTGCTCACCAGTAATATTTGGTTCTGTGTTCCCTTGTCTTTGCTGTCTTTACATGCTGTAAATATTTTACTTTTGTTTACTTATGAAATATTTTACCTAAATGTATTGACTGTTTGATATTGTGTTTTTGTTTGTTTGTTAAAAGGTGTAGTATTGCGTCCATTTGGGAGAGTCACTCAAAGAAATAGAGAGCCCTTGAGAGCTGTCCTGATTTCATGGTTCTTGGTACAGGTTTGTTATAAAAAGAACACCATCATCTACTTCAAAAATAATTTACTCGAGGTGAAGCGTTGTCATTGACTTGAGGAAGTTAAAAATATCTTTACATGTAGGTAACTGGACCACCTAATTTCAGTGCTCACCAGTAACATTTGGTTCTGTGTTCCCTTGTCTTTGCTGTTTTGCGTGCTGTAAATATTTTACTTTTGTTTAATTATGAAATATTTTACCTTAATGTTTTGCTCTGTTAGATTGTTCTCTTAATTGGAAACTTGAATAAAGTTGCTTTGCTGGTCAGTATGTTCTTTCTCCTCTCATATGGCGTCACCAACATGGCTTGTTTTGCACTCAAAGTCGCATCGGCGCCCAATTTCAGGTAATATACAACATAACAGTGTACTAAAAACATGTAGAATATATCTGACATATACTCGCCATTCGACAATCGAAGTGTGAAGTTAACTCGTTACAGCCGTTACTAATGAAGCATTAATTCTTGCAAATAGATGAAGTATCATATATTAGAACTGTGGACGAAAGATTTACCGATAATAACGAATATTTCAGTTATGTACTTAATCAGTATATGTGCCGTCGGGTACTCGGAATTTCTTTTTTCCCGATTCCGAGTCTTGTTAGTTGGTGAGTAGGTGGACAATTTCCACCCTGGTCTTGCCTGGGCATTTTATCAAACTTACTTATGGGGTTGAAAGCTTTCCCCTAGGGCAGAAACTTAGTAATTCATCATCCAAAAAACATTGTCTATTTGTTTATGGCGTGTTCTTTGATTTTCTTCAGGCCTACATTTCAGTATTTCTCTTGGCAAACAGGTCAGTAATGTTAATGCTTTTCGGCATGTAATTTTTTCCGTTTTATAACGACAAGCTTTACTATGAAAGTCTTCTGTTTTTGACTGGTAGATTGGGGTCAGGGGTGATAGAGAGAATGGGTTGGTGTGGACGACAGTTAATTCGTATATCTAAACAAATCTTTTCCTGGTCGTAGCATTGGCTAAAGCAACAAAAGAGAGTGCAAATTCCTGCTTAAACGTTTATTTGTTGTATACAGTTTCTTTATCTTATAGTGCATTTGTAGTTAAATGTGGCAAATACTGGTCATAAGGTTACCTTCAATGAGATGTCCTAATGATGTCGTCTGAGAGTATTCTCCTTTAAATTTTACACACATTTTGGTACTTACGTAAGTTTTGTCGGAAGCTGGTTTTGGTTGGTCCTTTCAGGCTTTCAAGGGCATTCTTTTCGTAAGAAACAATAACATGCATTTTCGACGGGCTTCAGTCCTTAGACATGTCACTCACCCAATTGCAATAACCATGGAATAAAATGTTCGTTGAAATGCCATTAGATTGCTAAAGGATTAGATGGAACCTTTTGTCAAATTTTCTTTTCAGCCATGCATGGTCGCAGAATAGAGTTGATGTGTTTGAATGTTTGATTTAATTTTGTTGGTAAATTGCAAACATGTGGTGCCTTTTTTTGTTTGGTATGATTGCAGCTCTGTTTGGCACTTTATTATGTTTCCTGATGATGTTTCTAATAGATTACAAGTACGCTGCCCTGGCAGTTGGTAAGTTACCACAAAAATTGTATTTTATTCACAGACTTAGTGGCTTGGTAGACTTTGTCAATGTGTCACTGATCCCCTCTGAGTGTTTTATTATCTCCTTCAGTTATTCTTATTCACAGCATTTCAAGTCCCTTAACCCAGTTCCCACTGTAGTGCCGAGAATGCATTCGAGCATAAGCCACAATTATGTTACGTTGTTTTTGTCTCCTGATTTAGCGGTGATGGTGATTTTGTTTGTGGTGATTTCTCTTCGAACGCCACCCACCCCCTGGGGAGACGTCTCACAAGCCCTTATTTACCACCAGGTAGGGTTTATAGGTAGTTATAGGATACATAAGTTACATAAATAAGAAAGAAATCCAAAGAAAAGGGTTGGCTAGTTAAATGTTCACTTCTCAAGCAGTCCGACGCCCTAACCACCAGGCATGGCCTCGTGTTTGGGGTGTGACAATTTCGATGGCCCAGGTTCAAGTCCTCTTCTCCGCGCATTGGAACCTGTCTCATAGAAATCCTATGCCATGCTATTGAAAACCAGATTGAATAGCCGTGCGTGGTGAATATATGAGTATGAATATATGAAAATCATATATGAAAATTCATATATTCATACTCATATATTCACCACTCACGGGTATATTACGAACCAACAAAACGACCAGCTCCTAGATGGCTTGTTAGCTCAGTCGGTAGAGCGCTACACCAGTATCGCAGAGGTCGTGGGTTCGAATCCCGTACCAGCCTGAATTTTTTTCAGGCTTTATTTCACTACTGCTTAAGTAGTGTTCATAGCTGCGATGATCAGTCACATATTTAATCATTAATTCGCAGTTCAAAATATGATTTTCATATATTCATACTCATAAAGCTTACTTTGGTGATAAAGGAGAATTTCTGGAAGTACTTCTTTGTGTTATCCCATTATTAATGTTGACTCATTCCTTCCAACAATTGGGAGAAGGTTTTCGTTCCAAATGTTTTATGTCTCACCCGCTTTTCTCGTTCATATTTTTAGGTCAGGAAGTACCTTCTCCGATTAGACTTACGTAAAGACCATGTTAAGTTTTGGAGACCTCAGGTACTAAACACCCCTCGCCCTTTTGTGTGGGTCATCTTTCACTGGAATTTTAAAATATCCGTTTAATACTAAAGAGTGCAAATCGCAAAACATCCTGAACGTTTTAGAGCAAAGCGAGAAGAAACAACAACCTTGAATCTTCTGACAACGATTCCTAGGATTCAAACTCAGGACCAGTTTTTGAGAGACGACCTTTTCAACTCTGATGTTCCAGAAATAATCACCATATACAATTTAATTTTAATTTTAAGCTTACTCAAGACCTTCTTCTGCATTTCAAGCCCTGCCAAAGAGCAAATACATGCCGTACATTCAGTGTCTTCAGTACATTGGAACCTCGATTATCCGGACTATTTCATCTGATCCCAGATTTTTCATGACTATTAAGAGGGCACAATGAAGAAACTATCGTTATGAATCATTTCTAATTTAGATTATTGGGTTTAGGTTATGTATATATATATATATATATATATATATATATATATATATATATATATATATATATATATATATATATATATACATATATACATACATACATACATCATCAACTATATATATATATATATATATATATATATATATACACATATATATATTTATATATATATATATATATATATATATATATATATATATATATATATATATACTTGTTTCCTGGGTAGAATGTATTTCGTAGAGCGCTCAACTCATTTGATTGAGGAGCATTCACTATAACTTCACAGGAGTTCAGGCTTCAGGAGTAAAAGATTTGTTTCCGTTCCAAAGGTTTTGCATGAAATTCAATTCTGCGCTACAGTCTGCTATTGTATTAAATTCCAATTGACAAATTATTTCAGTTTTGTTTTGTGCCATTAATATTCATATTTTCGATTATCCGGACTTCGATTATCCGGACTATTTACTCCAGTCCCGTCAAGTCCGGTAATCGAGGTTCGACTGTAGGAGTCTCTTCTTTGAAGGGTTAAGGAGGGGAGTCAAATCTCAGTCTCTTTGTCAAGGAGCAATTGTAGAAAGGATTCCCCAATCAATTATCGTCGGTTAAAGTTCATGGCTAAAAATTAGCATGTTGGAATCACAAATTATGTCAAAAACTCCTTAAAATTTATTTCAAGTGACGTTAACTGAATTAAATTGTCGTTTCTTACTACTCTTCAGGTGTTGTTGCTGGTCTCAAATCCCCGTTCAAGTTATCCCTTAGTTGATTTTGTTAATGACATCAAGAAGGTAGGACTGTGGTTTGCAGTAACTATGCAAAGCTTGAAATCACTTTTGTTAATTGCTCCTTACAATTTTGCGTCTCTTGTCGGACAACACACAATTGACAGTGAGTTGCAACAATAAGAATGAAAATTTACTTAATGCATCGCTAATAAAAAAAACCGTCCTCAACCAAATATTTAAAAAGGGGATTAGTTTCTAAAGAAACTGTGGTGCTGCGTCGGTGGGGGAGTGAAACACGAAAATTTGGTTTATCAACGGCGTTGATAATGTAAATTGACCACCGTAAAGGGATTTACTAGCTAATCGAATCCCTTTATGGTGGTCAATTTACATTATCAACTCCGTTGATAAACCAAATTTTCAAATATTTAAAAATACTAGTAGGAAAATTATTTGCTTGTTCTCTTTGTCAGTGTCATTTCATTTATTTTTGTTATTTTTTTATTATTATTATATTTTTGCCAGGGTGGCCTGTACATTCTTGGCCATGTTCAACAGGACGAATTTAATGCGCATGTAAGTATTTTGTTTCCCTGTTTGTTGGACGATTGGTTTAGGTGTTGTGATTATAGTCGAGAGAAATTTTGTGGAGACAAGATTGACTGACTGACTGGTTGGTTGGTTGATTGATTAATTTGCCTATTTCTTTCAGTCTATGAGAAAACAAAAACGTGACCTTACAACGTGGCTGAACTTTGTTGACTGCACAGAAATAAAAGCATTTGTGGAACTCACTGTGATGAAAAGTATTCGAGCTGGTGCACAGAACTTACTTATGGTGATCAAATTACTTTAGCATGTATTTACAAGCTTTAGCAGAACTAGGAGCAATACTTTATGTCTTAATTAATTCTATACTCAAAGATTTGATTACTATGACGTTTTGCATCATGGTTAGATAGATTAAGGGGTTTTCGCGCCTTTTTTATCCCATGGAAGCATTTGCAAGCGATTGCAGCCAAACAGGCTTGTTTCTGAGAGAACTGTTCTATCTATAACTGGTTCGTCCTCCTTCGCTTCTTTTAAAAGAAAGCTTAAAGAATTCCTTCTTAGTACATATTAGCTTCAGTATGGCTCTAATTCGATTATAAGACTAATTAAATTAACAGGTGTGTGTGTGTGTGTGTGTGTGTGTGTGTGTGTGTGTGTGTGTGTGTGTGTGTGTGAGCCCGCGGTCAAAGTTAGCCAACATAAGCCCATATTGTAATTACTATATCAAGACTAGTTTATCCTAAGTTGAGGAGATCTGACTCATTATAAGCCTCATGGTTTCTTTCAGGTCTCCTCGCCATTACTTTTTTCTTTAATCCCATATTATTTCCATCTTGTGTTGTAAAATGTTGTATATATGGCAAATAAAGAATGAATGAAAGAATGAATGAATAATAAAATTTCTTTATTTTAGGCCTCTGGTCTCGGTGGAATGAAGCCAAACACTCTTATTCTTGGTAATGACCACTCAACATCATAAGCCTAAGTGTAAATATATAACATTACATGTACGCACAGGCTTCTTAGGGAAATTGAAGCTACAATCGGAGAGGATCTAATGAGCAAAGAAACTTCGCCCTTGCATTAAATTTCTTTTACTGTAACTACGCTTTTAGCCTGTAATTGCTTATTTACAGTTGTACTTGATTCCGATTCACTATAGTGGTAATCACTGTCAATAGACCTTATTCGTACTCCGTGATGAGCTGGAACTAGCGTGCACACGAGGCTTAAACAGGGGAGCCTCCACTTGGTGCTAGATCCAGTTCAATATCGAGAATACGAATATGGTCTGTTAGGTTCTTTTAAAGTTCATTCAGTTTATTACGAGGTGCTTAGAGATATTTTTCCTAAAACCTTTTTTTTGAACTGACAAAAAAACATTCGTGATAACGGAGCATAAGATTGAGCTCTTGGTGTGTAACCTTAAGTCGGCTGAACGAAATATTTACAAATCTACCTGCTTATTTTGCTATTGCCAGTCACAGTATGGAAAAAAAGCTAAAAGTGTAGCTATTGTTATGTGTGCTCTTTGACAGTGAGTACGTTTGATCCAGCAAAACTATCATAAATTGGTGAAGCACGATCGCCCATCTTCGCTGTGCTTGGATATCTGTTGAAACACACTTTTGAGTGTTTGATGTCAATAATTCTTGGAGTAATTCAAAGCAAAAGAATTTATGATAATTAGGATCACACATCCAAACCTTTACGGTAGGGATTTCCTGTGTTTTTTCTTCAAGAATTATTAATGATTTGAGAACGAGGGAAAGTCGGTCAGTGTCATCTCATTGAGTCTTTCTGAGGACTACACTCACCCGGATGATGGTGTTACACCAAGTTATTGAATGACTCCTAGGATGAAAGATGATGAAACCATTTACGATGTAGCAAAGCTACATAGATAGTGTGTCTTCGTAACAACACTCCGCTTTCTTTGCCCACAGGTTTCTATGATCATGAGCTACCTATAGATAATTTCTCGCGTGGAATATTCAAGAAGTTCAGATTTCCATGCATGAGAGGTTATAGGAAAGGTAACGTTTTGTTGAGAATTTCTTATTTCTCTTCGCTTTTATAATGATTTATTATTATCTCCACCAGGGCAACTAGAGTATGAGAGGTGTAAATTTCTTCCTTTTATTACAGATGAAATTTACCGCAGTGTGCAGTTACAGCTTCCACCTCTGCGAACTCATGTAAGTAAATGAAATTCATTGACTCAATTTGTGTTTGATTCTCGTTTTATGGTTGTTTTTTCCATAGACGAAAACCTTATATGTAAGAAATGATGATGATGATGATATAAAATTTACATAAGACTCAAATGAGCCATATATCTAGTGATATAAATTATATAAAAGGTAACAAGATGAAAGTTGACTTAACTTAATCTTAACTTAGCTGAACCTAATCTTAAAATTAGAAGCTTAAAATAATCTTAACTCTTAACTAAATATTAAATAATGCTCTTTCAAGAAGGCAAGTCTTATCGTTCGTCTTAAAATAAGAAGTTTATACAAGAATAGCAAAAGGCTGTAGGCTTCTCTGAGAACGTAATACTACATCGGAGATTCGATGGAGATACTTCATATGCCTTTTATGGTTATGGTATTGCAATGCAATTTATTTTCTATTCTTGTTTCTCATTTCACCAGCCTGGAGAACAAGCGTTAACATTAAAGGATTACGTGGGAATCATCAAGGTAACTATGGGTTCTTATTTAACTTCAAGTCTACATGACAGTGTGGGTGGCCTAAGATAAATTTTAGAAAGGAGCGGAGTTGTATGTTGACCAGGGGTGTTTTTATTTATTTATTTATTTCATTTACAGGATGCTGTATTAATGGAAAAGAATGTCTGCATAGCCAGGAAGTAAGTTGTATTTTTCTTGAGTGCATTTTAACTCGTTCGTTGCTTGCTTTTCGTTTTCACAGTCGTAGGAATGAACTATTTTCAGGGTGTTTTGAGACTAAAGAGGAATATTTCGTTTCGTAGCTTTGGGCAACTGGACAAAAACACGCTTGGAAAGGAAGGATACATCGGTAAATCTTCTTCTATTTTCAATTAACTTGTTATTAATCAACTCTTTCTTCACTTTACGTTCCATTTACTCTTTTCTATTCAATTTTGTTTGACTGAATGCGTTTCAAGCATTAATCAGATATTTGGCAATTACAGGGCCACTTGCTGGTTTTCGTGAAATAGTGGCTACTGAAAAAGCTTTGGTCTTCTCATGATGTTGCTTTCCGTCTTTGTGTTTTTAGATGTATGGCCCATGAATGCTACTGTAGTTGGACAGGGTAGGTGCCTACTTTGACTCCGCTGAACTGGCCACGCCTCTGTGTCGGGTTTTATTTCAATCTTGTAAAACAGCATACGACTGTAGACATTAGCCTCCCACGCAGTCGTTGTTAGGGGACTTGTATTTCACCTCCTCCCCACTAACGCTTGCTTACCCGAAGCCAACATTCCTTTCCCGCCACTTAGCCAATCACATTTTACCTACTAAATTCTGGAAGGTTGACCTTGACCTAGGACGCTTTTCGCGGGATAGTTGCAAAGACAGAGCTTGAGCAAGCTCTGATCACCGTGTGCTCTACGTTCAAAATTTCCTTTTGAAATGTTTATCAACTGGCTTGAATTTGAGAATTTGTGAGAGGAAATAGCGATAATATTTTCGTCAATATGCCGATTAGTTACGGGAAAGTCGCTTATTTATCAAGCAAGCTTCGCCTTCAATCTTCGATATCCTCGCCGCTGGTCATGTTGTAGCTGTTGTGTCACCTCTCGTAAATTTGATGAAGGGCCAAGTCAGTTATTTAAGAAGTATTGGCGTAGCTTCGGTTAGTCTGAGTGATTTGGAGGAAGGAAACTTTGCCATCGGTAGACCATAGCGTGCAGTGGATCGAGCGAGCTTCTAAATACTAAACTGCATAATTTTACCGTCCGCTTCTCATGAACTGAAGAAAAAAGTACGAATTGGCGCAGTCTATGTCATCGGTGTTTGATAACTTCTGACCGATTCTTCAGGACGTTTTGGGTTCGCTGTGTGGGCGAATTTCATCTGATTTAATGCGAGACCATGAGAGAGCGAGCTTTCATTTTGTACCATGTGTGATAATCCAGTGGATAATTTCACGTCGGTTTACTCTATGTTTGATCGACTGATGAAATGCTTCAGATTCTAACTTGGTCATGTCTAAATTCTTACCGGCTTTTTCCGGTTTTTTAAAGTCTCTTGTAACACATCGTATACTCAAAAACAAATCGGCTCCAGCGCTTTGATGCGTTTACAAATTCGCGAGAGAAAGAAGCACGCATAAGGATTAATTTTACTTGTCATCGCTGGACAGTTGCTCGATCGTGATTGGCTAGGATGTCCGCAAGTCAAACAATGGGAAAGGAATGTTGGTTTCGGGTAAGCAGGCGTTTGTGGCGAGGAGGTGAAATACGATTCCCCTAAAAACGACTGCGTGGGAGGCTAGTAGAACATTGGCTCTTGGAGGGCTATATAATGTCTGTAGCTGGGAAAAACATAAGATTAAAACAAATCCATCAAACAAAAGTTGTTTCGTCAAACATCTAGCATGGGGTGTTAATAAACGTTCTAGCAATTTTGAATTTAACATTCAATCCCACAGCGTTTAACACCACATGTCAGATAATGTTGGACATGCTGAAGAAGCTCCATTAAAAGTAAATTAACTTCTAGAAAGCCTTAGGTTTGCATAAGGAGTTTGTACATGCTAGGCAAGCTTTTCTGACTTCAGGCTTTACAAAATGTCTTTAAAGCTCTCATGAACCAATCTCGAGTCTTCCTATAAATCAGTTCAACATATTAAAAGTCATCTATAAGAGCTCCTTTGGATCAAAACACAACTTGGTTCCAAACCATGTTTCATTCTTGTCTATAGGTTTGATTCTAGGTCCATATGACTTCACATT